>PVIH01018313.1:0-38897 GCA_004025045.1 Sigmodon hispidus | reverse complement strand
GAATTGAAGTTCTTAAAGCAGCATTTAAGCATAAATGGCCATGTAGAAGGAAATCAGACATGAATGGGGTTTCTGAACAAATAACTGGAGTCCATGCATAAATACATGATCAGTGTTACGGTTAAGTCAATGAATGTGGTTTTTAGAGATTTGGGCATGGTAGGTGGCTGCAGGGGAGGATGTGAGGAATGTAGTGTATAACAGATGATCAAATGCTCTGCCCTGCCTGTAGCTGTCTGGTGGACATCGGTGCACATGCACCAGAAGACGGCAAGAGGGGCCGTCTGATAGCACTGCTGGAGCTTAGGGAAGCTTTGGCAGTGATGGGATTTTCTTATAGGAAAAGATGGGTAAAGCAAGAGAAATGTGAAGAACATTCCAGAATGTGGAACAGGGTCACAGAGGGAAGGAGGTGGGACCAAGTCCACATAAGCTCCCTGAGGTCCTGGCTCAGCCCTTTACACTTGTCCAGAGCAATTTCCATTTCTGCCATGGACACAAGGAACAGAGAGGGACAGCTAGGAAGCCCTGGGTGGGCTGAGGAGGCCTTACATAGGGAATGGGACCAAAGCCAACGACACCGAAGCACTGGCTAACTAGCCCTTCTTCAGAGCTTTCTTGAGTTCATCATCCCTCCCCTCATCTACCCTCATCCCTGCTCATCTTCCCCCACTGGGATGGTTATATGACATGTCAGATGCAACATAATACACAATGTCAGGTACTCAGATTTCATAAAAAGTTTATTTAAATTTTATGAGAATTATTATTTTGACAAAATGACATCCTCAGTTGTATTTGGTATCCCAGAAGTGGGAAGTTTGTAGGATTTGTGATACATGTACCTTTTTACTCCTCCAGAGTGTTTTTCATATGTTAGGTTATGGCTAAGAAAATCAACTTTGTGAGTCACAACTAGTGAGTTTTTTTTATGGGAATTAGATACAGGGTCTTGCATATGCCAGGCAGGCTTTTCACCACTGAACTATACATCCCTAGCTCAACACTGATGCTTTAATAGGACCAAAAATATGCTTTAATAGAATGGGATAGGACAAGCAAAATATAAAATTAATGACAGATGATAAGGATGAATTATTTCAGGTACATACTTGTGTTTGAGTCATGCATGTAATATATATTATACCTATATAGTTTATATTGTACATTATTCTTATATAGCTTATATTATATATGTTTATTTTATATATGAGCATTTATAAAAATTGTGGCTTAGTCAGACAAATATCCAAAAGTGTTATCTTAAATTCAAATTCTAGGAAAGAATGATTTGTTTTTGAATGGAATAGTTCAACCTTTTTTTTGTTTTGTTTTAGAATCACGATAGTCTTCACTGGTACAGCCTGCTGGATGGTGGGCTCAGTTCCCCTTTTGAGTTTTTTCATATTTGTTTATGAGGAATGAAAGCAACTCATATTTTCCAAGTCATCTCAGAAAAACAAAACACCAGCCCTTGTTACTGACCTAAGGGAATGAGTTCTTCTAGAGCTGCTCCCTCTCTGTGAAAACTTGGCTCCGAGAGGTAGAATCATCCGTAGTGCCTATCTACCATCCCCAACAGCAAATCCGGATTTCCTACTGGACTTTTCCCTTTGCTGAGGGCAGAAGGTTTGTTTAAGTTAAACAAGGTTACTTCTTTGAAGATGTTATCATCCGGAAGAGAAGTGGGAGGCCCTAATCATCCTGTTGGGGCTCCCGAGTTCAGGACAGGAGACGGCTAAGAGAAATGCACATGCGTGTGCTCACTGATGATTACAGTTTGGGCACCAGGTACGCGTGACAAACTGCTTCCCACAACCACCTTATGAGCTCTGAAGAGAGGTATAGAGGATTCCTTTTCAAGCAATCAGGAGGTTGGTTAAAAAGGCCAAACTGATGAACTTTGAGATGAAACAGACTTTACTGAAAGTTTGCAAGGACGGGTTGGAGAGTTTCTGCTCCAGAGAAAACCACCCAGAATTGTAAACTGGTTGCTAGTGTCATGAAATTTACCCGGAGCCTATGTCTACCCAGATACAAATCAAACAAAACAGAAAACATCCTCCAGCCCACAACTGTTCTTTGGCCACACTGACAGTGAGTAATGGCTAACAGAATGTTCTTTGCCTTGGCTGGATGCCAAAGAGAAGGACTGTTTCTTGAAGGTGGCTTCCAGGGCCTTAGTATGCCTCCTCATTCCAAAAGAGATGAGAGATAGCCATTTCCTTTCCTCCCTGCAAAGCTCCCTGGGTTAGGTACTCCTAAAGGCTCAGCTGCATCCCATTTACACACTCATCATTTCAAAAGTGAAACTCAAGAAAGCAGTGGACCCATGAGCAGTTCCTGTGGATTCTGAGAGTGGCCAGGCTCACAGTTCTTAGCAGATGTCATAATACCATGATTCAGGAGAATTAAACCATATTCTTAATGTCCCTTCATGAAATTCCACACTCATTCAGCACCAAGTAAAAGTCAAGGCTGGGGAGTCAGTGTGCTTCATAAAGTAGTTGGCTTGCCAGTATAACAACCTAAACTTGGATCCTTACACATCCCCACAAAAGTTCAGATGCTGTGGCCTGCACATATAAACCTAGCAATGACAAGATAGAAGTAGAAGCCTGCAGAAACAAGGCTGTTAACATTTGAGGTTCTACTTTATCTTCACATGCACAGGCACACACACAAACACCCCCCCACACACACACCATCACACACACACCATCACATACACACCATCACACATACCCTCACACACACACTATCACACACACCACCACACACACACCGTCACATACACCATCACACCATCACACACACAATCACACACTCACACACCATCACACACACACCATCACACACACTCAAATCTAGCAAGAAAAAAGAAGCCACGGATGTGAAAGATCAGGGTGGGAGGAAGGCTTAGATGGAGAAAAAGAAATGTAAAAATGGTGTAATTATATTATAATCCCCTAAAATAAAATATTAGAAAAGAAAACAATGAAAAAAGTTTTATTAAAAAGAAAGAAAAAAGAAAAGTTGAGGAAGGCTGGAGATCTCAAATGTTACTAGCATCCATCTCAGATTTAGCTCTAGGAAATTCACATTGGCTTGTTCAATAAACAGGCATTTATTCAGAAGTAATGAAACTGACAAGCCACAAGCAGGGTCTCAGTAGCTGCCTTTTTGGGAAGATGTAGGCCACCACAGTTATCAGAGGGCACCAGGATGCTGTGATTGAGGACCCTGACAGAGACTTGGCATTAGAAGCTTTTCAAACAGAGAGGTTTGCTTAGAAATGAATGGTTGTCTCAGATTCTTGCAGTTACAGGAATCAAACCAAATGTGATCCAAGTTTCACTGAGACAGTTTATGGACCAGAGAAGTATGTTTGGAGACACAGTTGAAGAAAATTCAGTAAAAGCTATGAAATATAAACGAAGCTTAAGAGGCCGGAGCCTTCCATGAATGTCTGTAAAGATTCCTTCCCAAACAGTATGCTGGGAATGTCATACCATAGTTTTCAGTATTTGCAAGATTAAAGTATTCGACTCTCTTCGTGCTGGGATTGTTATGTGTAATGTGCCACTCTGATCTCCTCGCTAGAATGCACACAACTTTCAGATACATCTTGAAGGAAGGAAGGAAGGAAGGAAGGATGGAAGGAAGGAAGGAAGGAAACCTCAAGGAGAAAGAAAAGCAAAGGATGTAAGGGCAAGAATGAAAAAAGAATAAAGGGAGGAAGGGAGGGAGGGGTGGTAGGAGAAGGAGAGGGAGGGAAGGAGGGAGGGTGGGAAGCAATTTGAACCAGTGAAGTCAGAAATCAGGTCTGGACAGGCTTTGTCGAGGGTCCTGTTCCCAGCCTGAGGCTGAGGCTGGCATGTTCTAGAGCAGGAGAGAGATCTCTGCCTGGTTTTGGGGTGAGGGTGAAAGTGGGATCGTAAGTGTGCAGTGCCCAGGAGCTCCATCTGAGGACTGATCATTTGAAGTACATCTTAGCTAGACAGGAGGTGTAAGAGGAAAGCAAACTCCCAGAGGCTCAGAGTGGGGAATGACGCAGGTGAGTTTATTCTGATCTACACCTCGGGAGATCTGTAGGCTGTACTAACAGTACATACCTAAGTGTGGGCATGGCATGAAGCAGGAGCTCAGTGAACAGTTGCTGGTTGTGGTCTCGTTAAAGAGCCCATGGTTTGCAGAGCATCAGGTACTAGACTCGGGTGATTTTCAAGCATGTTGGCATCTTTTAGGTATCAGCTTGATGTATAGATTATAACTCAGTCATTTTACTGACTCTATCATGTAAAGATTTATTGGCCACATTGTCTTTTTGTTTCATTGTGATCATGATATGAGTAACTTACTCCTTCATCCCCTTCCCTCCCCTCTTCTCTGTTGCATGAATTCTGGTTGTGTTAAAAGAAACTCAGAGCCAGATATCTGGAAAAGGCTGAAATATTAAAGAGAAGAAATGCCACAGTCAAATCTCACCCAGCTATCTTCCAGCTTCTTGTTGCTTCTAATGCCTCATCAGTCTTCCCACGCCTGCCTTAAATAACTTCTTTGCACAGCTGTATCACATCTAGGTTAAAATTAAAGGCGTGGGCTACTACTATTTGGTAGTTAGCCTTGAACTCACAGACACACAGAAAGATCTCTGTCTCTAGAATTATAGGATTAAAGACAAGGCACCACCACTGCCTGCCTGGGAGCCTGGAACTCATTCCGTAAACCAAGCTGGCTTCAAACTCAGATCTGCTGGGATTAAAGGCATAGGTCACCACTCCCGATCCCCGCCCCTGACTGGTTTTATTAAATATATAACTTATCATCACACTCCTCCCTTCCCCTCTGTTCTCTACTCTTGCCCATCTGCCTCTCAAGTTCTTTATTTTTTTCATGGATACTGACCAAATTAGAGGTTTTGTTCATTGCCACTTGCATCATTGCTTCTGAAGACAGACCGCCTTTATCTCCCCCTATCGTCTCACCCATTCCTTATCCACCATTGTTACCCAGCAGGGACTGGAACCACCATGTAAGCACCTGACACTGTCTCCCACCTTCACTAAAGACCTGGTTTTCTGACATTCCATCACTTGCCATCTCCCTGGGAGTCTCCTTGCTGCCTCTGGCATCCCCTCCTCTCTTTTTGTTGGGAGTACTGCCAATGACCACCAAGGTTGAATGAGAAGGAATGGAGAGGGCCCGGGAGCCACCACACTCTGAAGTTCTGTTCTGTAACTTGGGTGGTTTTATTCCAAAAGCAAAGCTGAAAACTGAGAGGTCTCATGGTATTAGTGTAGTACTACCCTGCAGGCATGACAGGAGCTGAGAAGCATCTGGGCATTGGCTCGCAGTATGACCACTTTGTTTCTATGGCAAATTGGTTATTAATTTGGTAGCAACTAACCTATAAAATACCTATTAGAATGAGATTCATTATGAATAAAATTAAGTGTATGCAAACAATTCAACATTCTGTACAAAACTCAGATGGCGCTAATTTGCCTGAATCAAGCCTTCTAATCAAATCTATTGAATATATCCTATTCTAGCAGCTTTGCCCTCTGCCCAGATGGCTCTGCCCATCGGGAGAGAGGCAATAAAGAGCAGTACTCTGGTGGTACTAACACCTTCATGATGTTTGTAGAAGGAACAACCTTGGGCCAACTGAGTGAGACAAGAGGAAGTTCCTCAACCACTTCCAAGGGCTTGAGGCTGAAGAGCAGATGTTTTCAGGCTGCCACACGGCCCCGCAATGTTACCACTGCCGAAACCCCAAGTCTACAGCTCAGGGTGGTCTGGAAGGAAAGGATTGTTTTCCTGTGAGTGGTTTCAAGAATGTAGCTCCTCACCTAATAAAAGGAATGCGTGATGATTAACCGGTCCTAATATTAGTATCTGCAAAATAAAGAGCAACTGGGCCTGGTAACAGAGAGCAAACACTCACTGCCAGGTAAAATCTGTTCTGTCTCAGGCATAAATCTTTCCTGGACGCCAGAGAAGAATTTCACTTCCGTTAGAAACACCAAAGGAACCAGAGAAAAAGAACATGTTGTTTCGGAGATGAAAGCATAGTGAGTCTAAAGTTGGTGTCTTTTCTGTCTGCTTTGCTGGCTTCTCAGGACACACTTGACTTGGCTGTGACTTGCATTGTTTTGCATAAAATAGGAGAGAAGTAAGGCCTGGTTAGGATGAGCCATTTGCTTCTGGATTCTGCTTTAGTCTGAGAACATACGTTTGACACGGAACCTCACTGTTCTCCTCTTGGACCATTGCTTAAGTGTCTTTGAACATCAAATCCTTGATAATTAGTAAGGCTACACTGACAGACTTTAAGGTAGCTTATACTTAAGGATACCACTAGCTGTGTAGAAATGGAATAGACTCCTTCATGAAATATGGTTACCACTCTTGCTGAACTGAGGCTCAAATTATTAGTAGTCACTTTACTTATCTAACTAGCCTTCATGAATCACTTTGGCATCAGTTCTCAAATTATGACCCCTACAACATCAGCATCAGCTGAGACTTGTGAGAAATATGCATCTTTATTGTCCTGTGCAAACTTACCAGGCTGGCAATGTGTGCCATAGCAAGCCTTCTTCGCCTTTCCAATGTGCACTGAGGTTTAGTAATGCCTGTGTAAGAAACATCTACCCTGGGCTTTATTGTACATTGTGTCCTGACTCTGAAGTTTTTGTTAGTAGCAATTTTAGTGTTAAACTGTAGGTTTCCAGTGATCTTCTGCAGTATGTGTGCAGGAGCCACATGCTTCCATGGGGCTGGAGAGATGGATCAACTGTTTTAGAGTACTTGGTGCTCTTGCAGAGGACCCAGGTTCAATTCCCAGCCTCATATGGAGAGTCACAACCATCTGCAACTCCATTTTTAGGGTATCTGGTGCCTTTTTCTAGCCTCTGAGGGCACCAGACACATATGTGATGCATGTACATTCATTAGGTCAATCATACAAATAAAATGTAAATGAATAAGTTAAATTTTTTTAAAATGCTGAATCTCAAGGCTGAGGCAAGATGATTCAGACTTTAAGTTCAACTCTAGCCTGGACCATCTAAATCACTTTAGGGACCAACTACTTTCTCTTTGTTTCTATATCAGATGGGATAGATGGATGAGTCTTGTTCCTCGTGCTAGCAGTAGATAATCAAAGTGGCCCACTTTCTGGATAAGGAAATTGGTCCACAGGTATTAGAGGGACACAAGGACTCTTTGAGATAGAGGAGAACAATGTGAACCTTCTGCTGGAGAAACTGTGTTGTGAGGTCATTGGCTTCTACATGAAGTCTGCCTGGGAATGTTGCTTCCTCAGAGGATCTGAGGATCTCCACCAGAGCAAAGCTGTTGGTGGAGAGAGGGGCAGGAAGCCAAAGTTTTCTTCTGAGTCTGTAGATTCACCTTGTCACTGATGACATGGTCCCCTATGCCCTTCAACTTTATATGATGAATTTAATATTCCTTGTGATTATTTCAACCCAGGAGCCTATAGACATCAATGCTAGCACATTTTATCTTGGTTACAAAAATGGAATTTTGAGTTCAGCAGAATGAGGTTCCTGTAGAACACACACAAAACATGTGAGCATCTGTGGTGTTTTGAGAATGATTCCATGAACTTCTACAGATTTTCTTCTGAATTTTCTGCAAATACATTAAGCATCATCCATCTATACTATCATGATGTTTTACAGAAGACTTGCAAGTTCAGAGACTGAGGACTAGCCCTGCTGTTATTAGCCCACAAAGGGCTGAATGATGCTGTCTTTTGCTGTGCAGAAGATTCTCCGTTTCATGAGGTCTAATTCACTAATTATTGATCTTAGAGCATGTTCTAATGATGTTCTGTTCCGAATTTTGTCTCCTGTGCTAATGAGTTCAAGGATATTTCCCATTTTATCTTCTACTAGGTTCAGTGCTTATCTAGTTTTACATTGAGGTCTTTGATCCATTTGGAGTTGAATTTTGTGTAATGTGATAAATATGGTTCTATTTGCATTCTTCTATCTATAGCCATTCAATTTGACCAGCACTATTTGCTGAAGATATTGTCTTTTCCATTGTGTACTTCCAGCTTCTTTATCAAAAATCAAGTATCCAGAGATATGTGGGTTTATATCAGGGTTGTTAATTCAATTCTATTGATCAATGTGTTTGGATAAGAATTTGTCAGTCTTACTGATTCTTTTCAATGAACAAACTCTGTGTTTCATTGATTTTTTTATATTTTTTTTGCTGAAGGTCAGAAGTCTTATTCTGCAAATGCTGGGAAAGGTTTGGGAGCCTGAGTGAGGTGGCTGAAATAGGCCTTTACCTACTGGCAAGTGGCTGGTAAGTGGGGATTTTGTGTATGAGACAAGCTCTGTCCTATGTCTACTTTTAACCCAGAATTACTTTTCTTTCTTAAAAGAAAAGCACATTTCTATAATTCCAGACAGCTTATTACTGAGAGATGGTAAACCTCACATTACCAAATAAAGTATAGGACAGATAAATTTGAATTCAAACAAATAATGGATGATTTTTAGTGTAAGAATATCTCCTGCACTATTGGAACATATTTAAACTGGAAAAATTACTTACTGAGAAATCTTAACTGTGAATTCTATATGTTTTGACAACCCATAAGCTGGCATCCTGGGCAAAAGCAGTTGGTGGTCTAGCCCTGGCTCTAGAATCTACTAATAACTGTGGGTTGTAGAAAACAGAGTGGCTGGAGCCTCCATTGACTGGGCATATTCTGGGATTCCCCAACATTCTTGAGCTTCACTGTTCTCCTCAGAGAATCAGGGGATAGCAGTCCCCATTTACTCAGATTATTCTGAGAATTAAGTAAACTAATAGAGAATACCTCCGGCAGAGAAATGTTCCAACAACTGAATGAGTTTTGCTGTATGCCTCTTCTCTCTAGAGAGCACAGTGTCAATAAGCCTGTAAATACCTATATTTTGTGTTTATGTATCTATCTGTATCTCTTTCTTACTCTCTATTATGTAATATACATTATATATCCATATATTAACACTGCATAAATATGTTTATATACATAAGTGCTAAAAGGGCTCAGCAGCAATTCATAACTTACAGTTGGTCTTGGGTGTGAGCCCAAGTGCTCCACTGTGGGCAATGAGCAGAGTAACTGCATAGTGCATAGTGTGTATGAGTGAAATCATTCATATCATAGGCCAAAGAAAAAAAGTGAAGAACCAGCTGTCATGCAGGTTTGATGGATCATATCAAAGTCACCCTTGGGACTCGGGTCACAGTTCCCTTGATATGGTGCTTGCCTAGCATTGGGCAAAGCCTACAATTAGATTCCCAGTACTACACAAACTGCGAATGCTGGCATTTGCCTATAATCTCAGAATGCAAGTGGTGGAGCCTGAGAATCAGTTCTAATTTTGAAATTCTTGGCTACACAAGGATTTCAAAATTAGAGAGCCTATCAAAAAAAAATAATAAGTGCTCTCTAAAGAAAACTGGAAGTATATTATATTTAATTTAAAAAGTTATTAATAATTAATAGCAATTTAATTAGTCTATTTAATTTAATTTAGATGTTATTTTGTGATGTTTTATATTTGTGAACATATAATATGTTGCATACTTTACTGTTTTCTCCCTTTTCTTCGTGAATATAGCCCTTTCCCTCCAAAGGCTGAATTTTAAAATTCTATTTCATGCTTGACACTATTCAACCATATACTGAATGCTTTAAAAATTATAAGTTGTAAAATATTTCAGACACATAAAAAGTATAAAAAGTAGTACTTTGGCTTAAAGTAAATTAACTTTTCATTTCAGATATTTTCAGATCAAATACAGAAAACTTTCTCTTTAATTTTATTTTCTTTTTATTACTTTTAAAACATTTCATACAAGATATTTTGATCATCATCTTTCTCTCAGCTCTTCCCAGAGAACTCTCTAACTTCATACTCAAAACAAGTAAACAAACAAAGCCAGCTCACCAAGCAAAAGACATACATTAACAACATGCCCTGGAATATGTTTGGTTGGGCAGTTACTTCTGAGCAAGTGTGATTGATATACCCACTGCCATTCCACTAATGAAAACTAATCCTCTTTCCCAACAGATATCAATTGTAAATAGCTTATTGGTTAAGGGCAGGAGCATGCACCCGCTTTCCCTTCCCAATGCTGGGCTTTTGTTTGGATGTAGTTTGTGCAGGTATTGTGCCTGCTGCCATAGTCTCTGAAAGTTCGCATGTGCATCAGCCTTCTTG
This sequence comes from Sigmodon hispidus, assembly GCA_004025045.1. Taxonomy (NCBI): domain Eukaryota; kingdom Metazoa; phylum Chordata; class Mammalia; order Rodentia; family Cricetidae; genus Sigmodon; species Sigmodon hispidus. Next base: position 28,632 of record PVIH01018313.1, on the reverse strand, counting down.
TGTGTTGGAAGATGCTGCTATTTGAGTTGTCCAATACCTCTGCCTCTAGTCTCTTTTCCTCTTGTTCAGCTTGGATCCCTGAGCTCTGTGGAGAAAGGTCACCACACATCATGTGGTCCTGTTGTGGGTCTTTCCCATCTACTGCAAGAAGCTTCTCTGATGAGAGTTGAGCAATGCTCTGCTCTATGGGTCTAGCAATATGTTGTAAGGAGTCGTAGCAACTACAGAGACTCGGTCTACCTGTTCTGTTGGGATTTGCTAGTGGCTATGGAAGTCATGTCTTTAAGAAAGCAATCTGTTAGCATCCATCGAGAATCCTGAGGATGTTTCTACCTTTGCCCCAGTAATCCTGCATTTGAACAACTAGCCTGATAATATGAGAGCCAGGTATACACATCCAAATGTTCTTATGCATGTCCCTTGGTTTCTCTAAACCTATATGTGTTTTTTAGGGAAACCCATGTATTTTTAGACTTGTATTCATTGTGTTTATATTGTGTATGTATGAACATGTATATGCACATGTGTGGGTTGATGCACAAAATGGCACATGTGTACAGGTCAGAGGACAACCTATAGGAGTGTGTTCTTTCCATCATGTGAGTACAGGGGCTCAAATCCAGATTTTCATAGCTAGCAGCAAGTACCTTTCCTGGCTGAGACATCTCAAGTGTCCCAAACTTTATGCTCAAATAAATTCTACAGTAAAGAGAAACAGAGCTAGCACTGCAAATGACCACCAGTCTAGTTGTGCAACCCCCTCTTGCTCTGAAATGGGTTTCACATTGGGGTCTAATGTACTGTGGTTACCATTCTGGAGTTGATGATATGTAGTGAGTCTGGTGGGAACAGAGTGTTGGGACCTTGAGCCTCTGTGTTCTCAATGCTGCTACCTCTGTTGAGTGGATGCCTCTCTCTCCCAGGAACCTGCTAGATTACTGCTGTTATCGTCTGCTTCAGCTAGGGGCATGGGAGTAGGTGCAGGGCAGTATGGGGTTCACACTGTGTCTCTATATTGTTGGCTGAGGCCCCAGATACCTATGGGTGTTTCCATTTGGAGTTCTGTGATGCTCCCAAGATAGTGTGGTGGTAAATAAAAATAAACAACAAACACCTTCAGACACCAAAGAGGGAACCACAGAGGGAGAAAATATTCCTGACCATTTTAGACAGGAGCTCACATTTTTATTTCATGCCAGGATTCATAAGCTATGCAGTTACCAGAAGAAAAATGCTAGTAGATAAAATTCAGAGTCCTTATGGGAGGATTCAATATAGCTCCATCAAGACATTACTCTAGATAAAGTAGGAAAAAGGAAAATTCCTCTGGTTAGCTTTTAGCTCAGGCAGCAGGAACCCAGTCAGGAAGGGAGAGAATGTTCACAGAGGTCCCCATGACGGTTATGGTTTTTCCCACACTGAGAAGAAAGCAACATCAATTCTTGGCTCAGAGAATTATTGCCCTTTTGTAGTACATACTTGTGTGTGTGTGTGTGTGTGTGTGTGTGTATGTGTGTAGTGCATACTTGTGTGTGTGTTTACATGGAGGATGGAGGGATGCAAGCCAGTGTGTGTGTGAGTGCATGTGTAGTGGGGTGTAGAAGGGAGGTATGGAGTCAATATATGTAAGTATACATATGTGTGTGTATGTGTGCATGTAGGAGGTATGGGTGGAGAAGCCAGTGTGTGCAACTATATGTGTGTTGGGGGATATCAGAGGAAGTCTGTATATGTGAATGTACTGTGTGAGTGTGTATGCTTGTGTGAGAGTATACAAGTGCATGTGTGAGTGTAAGAGAAGCCAGTGTGTGTACATAATGTGTGTGTATGTGTAAAGGTGTCAGGGTAGGAGGAAGGTATGGAAGTTGGTTGAGTGTGTGTATGTGAAAGAGCATGTAGGTGTGCATGTGTGTATGTGTGCAAGTGCCTGAGTGCACATGTGTGTATAGGTGTGAGTGCCTACATGTGGGTGGGGGAGGAAGCGGGGAAGCCGGAGCTTCTGAGTTACTTTCAGCAAGATCTTACAACTTTCTTGTTTTCCTTTTAATCTTCATTTAAAAGAACCATCCCATCCTTTGTATCAGAGCTGTATCCAGTGAGCATTTTTTAAACAAAAAGAAAAAAGAAAGGAAACCTCAGTGTCTAATGAAGAAAGATTCAGCATCCGAGGCAGACCCATCACTCTCATGTGCAATTGGGTCTGCCATTGGTGAGTAACCATTTGAGAAGAAAGTGCTCACCTCTATGCAGTGAATGAGCTCTTTCAGGGCCCTGGGCCTGGGAGAGGGCTGGGCCATGGCCTCTTGCCAGGAGCCATCCTAGAAGCCTGGCATAGCAGCGGGCTCAGCTTCAGACCTGGGAGTGTTTTGTTCCTCTGGCCATGCAGATAAGCATCTGTTTGCTCTCAGTCTTCCTGGTGGGCAGGGCTGGGGTCCCTTTAGAGAGGCACTGACATCTAAACATCTGGTGGTTTTGGTGGCAGGAATATGGGAAATGGGCTCACCAAAGGCTTGGGGCACTCTTGTTTGACGTGGGAAAAGCCAGCAACAGTAGTTTCTGACGTCAGGTTGGAGGCTGATGAGGCCATTCCTTCGTCCAGCCCTTCGTTCTTTGGGGCATTGGAAGCCAATTGTTTACAGCAAAATGCCAACTCCACTGGAAGTTTCTTCAGAATTGTTCTAGGAGATTGGCAATACTTTTGTCCTTCTAGACCTAGTCAGGATAATGCCTTGTTGACCATCCACACTAACATCATCAGGGCCCCAGTTTCATCAGCGAAGGCGTTGGAGATTTCTGAATTGATAAGGAAGTGGGGATTCCTGTGTTTATGCCTTCAGACAGTTAACTGAAAGAACACCCAGCTGCCTCTCCTTCCTGTTTTCCCAGAACCCATCTGTTTAGGAGGCTGATGGCTGAGTTTACATCCTCAGCAGTGTGTGTAAGATTCGTGGTGAAGATCTCTTGACTGGAACCCCACGGCTCTCATGTAAGATGTCTTGGTGCTTTGGAGAAATTGTCCAGTGACTTTTCTGAAGTGTAGATTATGATTAAATTATAAGGGAAAAAATTAATACAATTAAGTAAAACATAGGCTTTCTGAGCTTGTCCACTTGAAAGGACATGGTAAAATAGATTTCTTGAAAAGGACTGAGCTATCTATGCAAATGCAAACCACTGAGATGAGCCCTTAATTCAGCTGAGAAATATTTTGAAAGCACCATTTTTCAAATCTCTTAGCCATAATAACCCTGGATTGTGGTTTTATATTGAGTTGCTGATTCCATTTGTCCTCTAAGTTTACAATCTGGAACAAATATAATCCTCCAAGGCTTTGAGAGTGAAGGGGTGATTGAGAAGACTCATTTCTATATGTCTCGACTTTAGAAAGAAGAGGGGAGCTCAGGGTGTGGTGACTTTCTGAGCTGAGCGCTGGATGTATCTTTTTTAAAGGCCTGTATCTCAAAGAAGCCAAGAACACATCCAAGCGGCAGAGTGCTTCTTGAGAGGAAATGGCTCATGGCAACACCCCGATTTGCAGTTCTTGATAGATGACCAGGAATCTGGAGCATATATGCCCTTGGGAAATCAGCCAAATGCACTGCAGGGCTGGGTATCTTCAATCCATAGCGCCTCTGACCCTCACAGGGCCTCTCCTTGGCCAAAGCTGCTTTCCCTTTGGTGTTCTCATTTTACTCCCAGGAAGAGAGCAAACTGTTCCCATGAAGTTTTATCTTTTAACTTTCTGTGGCCAGTGGGGAAAACCCAAAGGCACATGTCTGGGGAAATGTGGGGAAATGGAAGGAGGCAGGTGTGGGGGCGGGGGTGTGTGAGGGTCTTGTTTCACAGCACCAGAGTGTTTGACATTTTAATGGTCTAAAATGAGCAAAACAAACTTGAGGTCTTTGTCTCTAACTTTGGGAAAAAGTCAAGTTTTGAAGAACGATGTTTCATCTCCTCAAGCCTGTTGATCAGAGTCAAATGCCTGCATTATTTTTCTGTCTCAGCGGACTCAAAAGGACACAGCATCCTGGAGCCATGATCGTCTACAGCCAACCTGATGGACAGGCATGTTTATCAGATGCCTCCTTTGCTGCCGTGATTAATTTTGTCTCAGCTCCGGGCTCCTTTCTTTTTTTCTAGTTTATTCTTTCTGACAGCTGTTACTGTGGGTCGCTGACATCGTTTGGATTCCTCAGAGGCAGGTTAACCTGTCTCATTCCAGTTCTAGCATTGTCCAGACAAGAGTGAAATTGATTGGGCGTGGCCAGCACAGCTGAGGAGGAGAAAAATTCGAGTCAGTGTTGTGTTATAATAATGCAAATACCCGTGGCTGGTGATGGATGGAGGCTCCATGCAGGCGGTGATTGGTGGCCGTGGAGAGAGACATGTAGACTGGGCCCACGTGGGAAGAGAGAGAAAGAGAGAGAGAGAGAAGAAGGACGAGGAGGAGGAGGAGGAGGAGGAGGAGGAGGAGTGGGGTCAGAGATCTCTGGCAACTTAGAGAGAGAGAAATACAAGGGGACGGGTCAAAGTTGGGAAGCCTTTTTTTATTTTTATTTATTTATTTATTTATTTTTTTATAGAGCTTGATGTTAGAACTCTGGGCGGGTCAGGGTAATTGTTATTAGCCAGGGCTACAGGAACCTGAACAGAATCCTAACAGTCAGGACACCTTTTCTTCTGGCCATCTTCAGTGGGGCTGACTCATACTTGAGAAGCTGACCAGAGCTGAATGGTTCCTTCTCAACTCCTAGCTCCCAGTTGTAAGTATCAGGGCTTCTCTGTATCACCCCCACACTTGTAGGTAGCTCTGTCTCTGAAGACGGAGCTCAGTAGCAGCCTCACAATGTGGCAGATTTTTTTTCTTTTTCTCAAAAAGGGCATCTTTCAAAGGAGAAGAGGGAGATAGCATAAACATGGCCAAGGAGACCTCACAGTTCTCTAACAAGGTCTTTACTGTGGTGATTAGAAACTTAATTACTAATGTAAGCATTGAGAAGTGGCCCTTAAGACAGTGGTTCTCAATCTTCCTAACGCCGTCACCCTTTAATACAGTTCCTCAGGTTGTGGAAACACCCAACCACAAACTTATTTTTGCTGTTATTTCATAACTGTAATTTTGACATGCCACCGCTGTGAAAGCATCATTCAACGCCCCCAAAGGGTAGGGACCCACAGGTTGAGAACCAAAAGAGGCAATAAGGTTATCTGGGCTCTAATCTTGAAGATTAGTGATCTCAAGAGAGTGGGTGAGTATTCTTCGGAGTGTGCTCAGTTTGGATTTGCTTCTCCCTCCCTCTTTCTTTCCTTTCCTCTCATGATCTTCTGTCCTTCTTCCCCTTTCCATGGGATGACCCCCCATCCCTAGATTCCAGAACCATAACAAACAAATCTCTGTTCTCATGTCATCTCTCACTGTAGCTCCCAAACAGACCAAGACAGGGACTGTAAAATGAAGGGTGGGTTCAGGGAAACACTAAACAGTAACAAAACATTGAGGGCTGTGCTCTCATCATTGGACCTAAGACGGGCTGCGTCTGTGTGCCTCCTGGGAGGCACAGCTCGTGTCCTACGATCTGGTGTACAAGGGACAGTGACACAGATGGTCTTCCTTGTTCCAGTGCCTTCTTGCTGCAGACCCAATGGGGAGAGGAGAGACTGGGAAGAGGCAGGAGAGTGGAAAGTGGATTTGGAGGAGGACTCAGAAGACTTTCAACACGGAAATGCCGCCAGTGACTGAAGAGTTCCAATGACTTACCTCCTTCTTGGAGAAGAGAGCTCCACCCCTTTCCCCTCCCTGTTTCTCTAGATACCTCAAACAGGCAATGTGAACCACATCCTGAGATGTGTGTGGCATGTGTGAGCATTTGATTGGAAATGTCCTAGTATTGTTTTTTTTTTTGTGTGCGTTTCCATATGATTAATGTCCAAACTGCCCAAGGCTTACAATGGGCATTTCTCATTTAGTAACAGGAAACCACCTCCATGCCTGCTGGCTCTGCTGCCTTTGGGTTCATGGGAACCAGGGGTTGGAAAGGTCAGTTCAGAGAGTCCTGACCTCCTGCCCTCAGTGTTCAGTTCTTCAGTTCATTCACAATCATGGAACATACTTTCCTCTGGGAAGGACTTCAGAATAATGAGCCTCCGTTCAACATTATGTGGAAGAATTGTTTCCCTGGATTTATTTCTTTAATATTCATTTAGAAAAGGTCTATGTTTAATAGTTTCTCTGACTTGTATCATAGCTTTAAATCTTTTTTCCATCTAGTTAAAAGTGACAGGATTTAAAATCTATTAGCACAAAATAATGTGCGGTTGTTGGGGGCAAATACAAGAAAGCTGAAATTAGTTTGAAAAGATCTGAGAGGTCTTTTCTTATTATTGTTCCATTGTTTGATAATATTTGGGTAAGTGCATAACACTTAAAACCCCGGAGAGTTTGAACTTCCTGTCTGTCTCCTCTTTCTTCTTTTGATGCATATGTGCAATAATTTTGTGCATATTTACCAAATACTTACTGTATACCAAGAAGCAGAGATACATCAGTGAAGAGACTGAGAAAAACACTGCTTATCGTCTAATGGGAAAAGATTGGCATTCCACAACACACATCAATAAAATCTACATCAAGGGAGATGTTTACAGTTGTTTAAATAATAAACTAAGAAAAGGATGTGGAGAGGGGCTGGCATCTTTTCTGAGTCATCAGAAGTGCCTGTATTTCACTATTTAGATAGTAATAAGCCAATGTAAAGTGACTTGGGTGTTGCAAGCAGAAGCAGTTTGGGTTCCTAACCTTTGAACCACACAGACTGCATACACTGATATCTGGAGCCTCCAGTTTCTTGTTTCTTAAAGTACTACCGGTGTGTCAGGGAAGAGATGTACTCCAGTGACCTTAAAATAAATGATCAGTGAAGAATACAAACTCTGTTTTTTTTTTTTTTTTTTTTTGCCTCCTCTGTCTGTCAGCTGTTTTAGCTCCACCACTCATGGCCATCCAGAACTGGTCACGGTTTCACTTCTGTTTCTCACCCCCAATAGCATGCAGTCTCCCCAGGATCATTGCAATGAACACGGTGACTACTCAGGGGCTGGGCCCCACACATTAGCTGGAGTAAACCTTTAAGATGTCATATTCCTGTGTTCTAACGTGCAGCGCCTCCTAATGCATGAAGAATAACTACCTGGCTTCTCTGTGGAGTCACCCTGGAGGTCACTGGACCCTCCCCTTCGGTACACGTTAGCCTTTTCAGTCCTTGAATGTCAGTTTCCTGTCTTTTATTCCTCTGCTTTATCTTCTCTCTGCCTGGAATGCTTTTCTGATGATCCCATCTTACTTCAGCATAGTCTGAGTCCCTGCCCAGGCTCAGTCTTCTCTCACCTCACATCTCCTCTTCTCCCGCACAGCCTATTCTGCTCCCCCCCACCGTGCTTGTTGTTTATACACAGTCAACAACCTTTCCTCAGTCATCCACTGTTGTGTTTGCTAGGACGCTGACTCCCAGAGAGCAGTCGCCTTATCTGTTCTGTGAACTGAGGTATCTATGTGCTTGCCTCATAGAGGTGTTTAGGAATTAACTTCTATAGGAATTAACTTTATAGGAATAATGAATGTTTTCTTGTGTGAGTTTATATGCATAACATACATCTACACATACACAGATAAACAGAAACTCTCTCTCTTACACACACACACACACACACACACACACACACACACACACACACACACAGAGAGAGAGAGAGAGAGAGAGAGAGAGAGAGAGAGAGAGAGAGAGAGAGCTTTATTTTCTCTCTGAAGCCCTCTTCCACATACCCCTTGGTAATCGCCCACTGTTGTGGGATAAATGTTTGTTTCTCAGATTCCTTTGTTGAAACAGTAAAAACCATACTGTAGCTGTTTTTGTAGATGGGGCTCTTAAGGGAGTATTTGATGTGGGGTGTCTTTCTGTATGCTGTGAGTATGCTTTATTACCATTGGTTAATAAAGGCACTGTGTTGGCCTACAGCAAGGCAGCTTGGATGGGAATCCAAGCAGAGATGGTGGTGGGCGGAGTCATGGAGAAGCTGCAGGCTGCTGCCCAAGGAAGCAAGATGTAATGGAACACAGGTAAAACCACGGAGCCTTGTGGCAATACACCGATTAATGAAAATGGTTAAGTTGTAAAAGCTAGCAAGTAATAAGTCTCAACCAAACAGCTTGTAATCAACATAAGCCTTTGTGTGATTATTTAGAACTAAGCAGCTGTGGGCAGGTTCGGACCTTGGGCTAGGCGGGGCAAGAAGGGCTAGAAACTTGTGGTTACAAGTATTTAAGGTTAAACAGATTCGTAAGAAGCAACACTGTAGTAAGATTAGTGTCCCTGGTAGTGGAGATGCCAGGACTGTTCTCTCTCTCTTCCTCCCTCCGCTCTCTTTTCTTTCCCTCCTCATTTCCTATCTCTCTCTCTCTCTCCTCCCTTTCTCTTTCCTCATGACGGTCCTCAGGAAAGGCCTTGTGAGCACCAGAAGGCTCCCCAGAAGAAAGGGCTTCACCAGGAACCAAACCACTTGACACAATTAAGCTGGTACTTTCAGCCTTCAGAACTGTGAGAACATACTTTTCTGGCCTTGAAGCCATTCAGCCGGGGGTGTTTTGTTACAGCAGTTTGAACACACTAATACACCTATTCTGCTTCAGACTAACCTAAAACCTCTCTCTTCTCTCACATCTTTGTCAACTGTGTCCTACAGACACAGATTCTCAGACTCTTTGCACAGTGGGGATGGGGGGTGGGGTAGGGGGTGGGGTTGTGACTGACAACTTTCTATCTTCCTGCTTCAGCCCCTTGACTGTTAGGATTACATGTATGTTCCAGGACATGAAACCCCATTTCCTGACTTTTCACAGCATTTTTGTCTGTTCAGCACTTCCAGAGTTTGGCTTTGGCTTGTATAGATTGCCTTTCGATGTGTGCTTGCACATAGACGTGTAAAATATAAGCTACTGTATGGGGGGAGAGATCGAGGCAAACACAAACTCATGGTGCTGGGTTCATTTGATAAAAGCAACACTTGTTTTATTCATAGGGAATATTATAGGATCACTTTGAAGGATGGAGCCACATAAATGGTACTGAGAGAGAGTGGGCCCAGTCTGGTTTTCCTGAACATTCATTCAGGACTTCAGTTTGGAACAATAATCACACCTTGAACATGAAGATAATCAAAAAAGTAATGTTGAGCTCCTCTGTAAAGAAGGCCTTTGTAAAAATGTGTCTATGACCAAAGGTGCTTCCTAAGGACACCAATGCATATCTCCCTGACACTGATAATGAATATAAGTGAGCAGGGCAAACCAGATCATGCATGGCTCATGGCTCATCTCTATGTTGTCTAAGTTTCTCCACCTCCTTCATGCTGTGCAGGCTGGAGAGACTCTGACTATGGGGCTGACATGGCAAGGGGCATAGGATGAAGAGGGACGGACTGTGAAAAACAAATGCAAAAATTATATAATTGAATGAAAGAGAATCTCAAAGAAAACTTGTATTTACTGCTAATGACTAAGAAAAAAATCATTTCAGGGGAGAAAGTTGATGCACTGTTCTTCTGAGCTTCTAGAATAAAATTTGGGGAGAATTTGAAGCTTTGAAGAGGACATCTCTTTGTTGTTCATTTTCACTTTGAAAAGCATATTTTAAAAAAAAATTCCCTTTAATAGGAACATGCCCATCATTACCTTTTTATATACTGATCTACCAGACAGAACGATCCAGGCATGCACTGAGGGAATTTCATTTAGGAAACTGAGCAAAAAGAAGTAAAGAGATTCAAGAGAGTTCTACTACATATTAAAAAGAGAGTTGGCTTGATACCGAACCAGATATGGACATGAGAAGGGAGGAGGTGGCTAAGACCGTAGCCCAGTGACTGTAGCTGAGGCTGCAATCCAGACTACGTGGAGACTTTGGCTCTGGCTCTCCATCCTTAGACTCCCTTAGCTTCTCAGCCTTAATCTCATCTGTAGAATAAATGCAGCTCTGCTATCCTTGGACTGTGGTGAGAAAAAATTCACTTCTGCTGCTGTGGTGACATGGTGGAGGTGGGAATGAGAGACAGAGGGACAGGGTCAGAGACTGACTGGCTGGCTGGTGCCTGGAATGCTCTAGAGGTGGAAGGTGGAGTATCATGAGAAGGTCATGAGAGAAGAATGGATGGGGAGGCGTAAGCATGCCTGTGCTGTTCCTGCTAGACTGGAGCAGGGAGAACGTCAATGCATTATGACATCTGTTTTGCAGAATTTAACAGAACTTCAATACTTTATTTATTTATTTATTTATTTATTTAGTTAGTTATTTATTTATTAAAATTCTCTTCTGTTAAGAAAGTAGCCAAACACCTTTGGGTTCTTTATCTGAAAGACCTATTGAGTTGAGAATGTTGAAGAGAAATCAGGGTTGCAAGCACAGGGCACCATCCCAGAGCAGTGCTTAGTAAAGCCTATATCTGTGTGTCGTCTCCCCAGAGCCTCAGAGCAGAACCAGTGACTGAGGGTGCAGCAATCAGCAAGGATCTTCTCACATCTTCCCCAAAGAGAGTGCACTTAGTTTGTGTGTCCAGTTGGGCCAGCCTACAATCTGCTGTGTTAACATGGATCTTTCTTGTTTCTCTTTTGCTTCAGGGTCATCATTTGGATATTCAGGGGGAAGTGCTATCAGGGATAAATAGACTTTTTCCAATATATATTTATTATATCAGTGGCTGCCCAGATATTTTTCAGTTTCTCGTTGAGATAAACAATTGACACCTCTGAATCACATGATCCTGTGTTATTCCCTGATTTGTATAGACTCCCTCTTGAGGGCTTGTTACCTTATGGTTGTTTGGCTTAGATCCCCCAGCCAACCTCACAGAACCAGCTGCATTCAAGCAGGATGGTTATATGTTCATGTATGGTCTGAGAGAGGTAATTTTAAGCACTTTGACAATATCTTAAAACATCATTGAAAAAGGTTTGCTCTATGACATTCAGTCTTCCAGTTTTCTATAGAATCTAAAATTTATGAGAGAGAGAGAGAGAGAGAGAGAGAGAGAGAGAGAGAGAGAGAGAGAGAGAGAGAAAGAGAGAGAGCTACCTAATAGGATTTAGCATGACCAGCATTATTCACTGTAAAAGACAGTGGAAATCATGGAGGGAGGGGCCTGAAGATCCTGGCAGGCCTGGTCTGGGGAATCCCCGCCTAGGGCTCTAGAGTCAGGGTAATTGTTTCACTCACTCTGCTGTCTTTCTGGTTGTGAGTCTGTCCAGCCCCCAACTTGCTCTCATAAAGCCCTTCCAGGCTAAGGCACGCGGCCAGCTATAGTGTTTCCAAAGAGCATTAAACCCACTGGGGTGCTGCATAGAATATTCTAAGAATCCTTTAAATCAACAGCTCTGCTCTCCTGACTCCGGCACTATGAGGAATGTGCCGACCCTGGGGATGCCAGGAGAAGATGGAAGGTGGGTCCTTGGCTGTCCCCCCCCCTCCTCCTCCTCTTCCTCCTCCTCCTCCTCCTCCTCTTCCTCCGCTGCCCTCTGCTGTGGGGAGAGGGACCTCTGCACACCTTGCGCTTGCAGGAGGTACAAAGCTGAGAAGGGGATGAACAGTCTTTGACCTTCTGTCCTCATGCTGCCCGCTGGGTGCTCTCTGTGTCTTAGGAAGGAGGCCCCATATCAGTCTGCAGGCTGATGGCCCATTTAAAGATGGTTTGTCTCAAGAAGTGGTTGCAATCATTTCAGGTCCTAGCTTCCGGAGACCCAGCTTTCCATAGGCCGAGGCCTGCTGAACTCATACAGCCTTCTTCATTCCTTCCTCATGTCTTAAGAGGCTCAGCTCCTCTCAACGATTTTCATTTGTATTGTACACCCCCAGATAATTCTGATTTTTTTTCTCTGTTGTAACGTAGGGATGGGGTTAAGCATATGGAATTTGTTATATTTGAATTTCACTCTGTGATGGAGGTGCATTACACAGCTCTGGATGTCTTCTTATCTTTGACAGGAGGAAAATAATTTCTACCTTTATATTGTGGGAATTCTCAGAGCGCATTTGTGCACGACACGTAGAATGAAAACTGGCTGATAGAAATATCTCAAGCAAGGTCATCTATCTTTAATACACCAAACAGGGTACTTCTTTCATTATTGTGTGGTTTGAATGAAGATGGTCCCCTTAGGTTCATATGTGTGACTACTTGGTCTCCGGGTGGTAGAACTTTTGGGAGAAGGATGAGGAGGTGTGGCCTTGTTGGAGGAGGTGGGTCACTAGGATTGGGCTTGGAGGTTTCAAAAGCCCATGCTAGGCCCATGCTGGGCTCTCTCTCCTGCTGTCTCTTTTCCACAAGCGTATGGATCAGATGTAGTCTCTCAGCTGTTCCAGCTCCATATCTAGCTGCCTCTGCACTCCCTGCTGTGACAATCATTGACAAAGTCTCTAAAGCTGTACACAAACACTGAATTCAACTCTGTAAGTTGCCTTGGTCATGGTATCCCTGAACAGGAAAGTAACTAGCACAATGCACCTATTGAAGAATAATATTACATTTGCACTAAAGATCAGACATGCACACACAATGGAGGACCCAGAGATAACAAACTACAAATAATTGCTTTCATCTGTAATTAATGTGCTGGCCATTAACTAGTTTGTTTTTTTTTTATTACAGAGAAGAACAAATATTCACTGATTTGCTAATTATGTGGTGTAAATACTTCCACTAAGGCCAATCTCAAACCTCCAGTAATTTAATAACGATCTCTTATGAACTAGAAGACATTGTTTATAGCATTTAGCTTGCACATAGCCCTTCCTATACATCGTCCTGAGCAGGCACCCTTGTACTCTTGTCCAGAGAAATGAAGTCCCAGGAAGTACTGTGGCTTTCCCAAGATCATAGAGAATGTGAATGCAGCACCACAGAACAGCCTTCTAGCTTCAACTCTTTGTAAATATGACCTTGTAAATCACCCCTCAAACTTTTCATTCAAGATTTTAAAATGTACTATCCACACACCTATTGAAGAAAGCTACTCAGGGATGTGCCCCATCTGTGCTTGGGAATTACTAAGAAAAGAGTTACACTGGATGAAAGGAACAGGGATCCAATCTAAGAGAAAAATGAAGGCAACCCCAAGGTCAGCTTACTGTATCATCAGCAGGCCATTGTAGGGGGTTGGCTCTGCAACAGAAAATATAGATCAGAGTATGTCACAGGCCCTTGGAGGAAATTTTTCAAGAACACTAAGTAGATTATATTTATTCATAGGAACATTTTTAAATTGTGAAAGAATTTAGTGTGTATAATACTAGATAGACAAGAAAGCAAGCAGATGAAAAGGCAAGAGAATTATTCATTTCAGGAGAAGAGAAGCAACTAAGAAAAGGCTTTATCTTAGCTTTCTATTGTGGTAAAACACTATGACCAAAACAATTTGGAGAGAGAATGGTTCATTTCAGTTTATACTTCAACATCACAGTCCATCATTGAAGGAAGCCAGGGTAGGAATTCAAGACAGGACTCTGAAGGCAGGAACTGATGCAGAAGCTGTGGAGGGGCACTGCTTCCTGACTTGGTACCCCTGGTTTGCTCAGCTTGCTCTCTGACAGCTCCCAGGGCCAGCAGGTGTGGACTCACCCAGTGAGCTAGACCTTCCCACATCACTTATAAATCAGGATAGTGCTTCACAGGTCTTCCCACAGGCCAGTATGGTGGGGGCATTTTCTCAATTGAGGCTCCTTCTTTCCAAATGTCTTTGCACACATATAAGTAGCCAGCACAGGCTGTAAACCATGACTTGTATATCTCAGATTTGAAAAGCATTTATATGGTCAGAATAATAGAAATACTATCTTTTTAAGCTAACATTATAAAAGTGTATCTAAAGTAGTGGAGATAAGGCTTCTGTGTGTAAGTGCAGATGTAATCATCCTACATTATGTACCTAGTCATATAACTTCAAGATACTTATCAAGAGGAAAAAGACATGATTAATAATCCCATCAACATAATATGTACCTTTATAGAATTCCTCAGAAGCTCACAGACTAACTGAAAAAAAATTTAATGAATTTTACCTGATAGTAAGATGCAGGATTTTGAACCAATGATCTTAATTAAATACATACAAAACATTTACAATTTAAACCCATATAGGGAATCTGAATCTAGTCTAATAATTTGATATCATCTTTTCAATGTGGTGAAATGTGAGAGGATTCTTGATGATCATCCATGACCTTCCATTTGAGGAAGGATAGAAATCATCATTTGCTTCCTAACTTATTGACTATGGTCCAAGTGAGTAACTGTGAGTCTCATAAGCACATTATAACCTATGTGTCCATCTTACTAGCAGGTCCTCTGGAGACTCTTGTTCATGAAATGAGTGACCATGTTGTCATTTGTCAATGGACTTTGGGGAATCTTCAAGGACTTCAGGCCATCTCTAGAAGCAGACACTGGTCTCTAACAGCCAGCAAGAAGCCAGGCCCTGAGTCCTACCACTGAAAACAAATAAATTCTGTTGACAATCTAAGTAATATCAGACCTCAGTTCCTGCTAGGATAGTTCAGACATCAATGCAAATACATCCTGAATGACACTTGGGTTTCAGTCTTATGAGACCTTTAAAGGGATCACTTGTCTAGAAAGTCTGAGCTAGTCCATGAATAAACTGTTAGATTTACTAATCTGACGTAGACAGTTAAAGAGCGACTTGTAAAAATCAGTATGTACCATCAATAATCAGTTAGATTATTATCTCTGATGCTCCATATTAGTTGCTTTATATTGTGAAGACCAAAACAAAGGGCAAAACTGACTTATAGGAAGGATGATTTACTGTGGCTCATAGCTTCAGCAGTTTTGCTCCATTGTAGTGGTGTGGTAGAGATTATGGTGGCTGAGGTATGTGGTAGAGACTCATCACATCTTGGCAATTTTAAGTATATGGTTGAGTAGTTCTGGTTATTTCCATTGTGGAAAAGATCTCTGTAATGTCGTCTTGCAAATACAAAATTGTATCCCCATCAAGTAATTTCCCTTTTCTTTTTTTCTCCAGTTGCCAGTACCTACCACCACACTTGCTGTTTCTACGGACTTGATGGCTTCAGGCTCCCCACAGCAGTAGAATCATTTAGTACTTGCATGTGTAGCTGGTTTATTTGATTTTGCATAATGTCCTACAGCTCCCTGATGTAAGATGTGGCAGGGTTTTTCCTTTCAAAGATTACCTTATACATCATTTTGTTTGCTGATTCATGTGTCCCTGGACATATGCTTTTTTTTTTTTTTATCTCTTGGGTGTTTCAAACAGTGCTACTATGAACACAGGTTTACAAATATCTCTTGGAGACTGCTGTCAATTTCAAATATTTTCTTATTAGATAGATTGCTTTTTTACTCTATTAAATGTTGCATAAATTCTAATTGATCTTATAATAAAAACCCGGAGGCAGATATTGGGGCAAATACTAAAAGATCAGGGAGACTTCTCACCTCGCCAACTCCTCAGCTGAAAGGGGAAGACCCTGTCTCCATGAATCTCAGACTGAATAGGTGAAGCAAAGGTGAGCACAGGTGGAAATGGAAGGTGCCTCCTCCTGCCTTATTGTCCCCTCCCTGCCCAACCATATCACTTTCTTTCACAAACTTCCTAGTGCTGGTATTAAAGGCCTGTATGCTTCCCACGTACTAGGAGCAGAGGCTTGGGATCTCAAGTGTAGGAATTAAAAGTGTGATTCACCATTGCCTGGCTCTGTTTCTCTTTTGGACTGGATTAATTTCTTGTAACCCAGTGTGGCCTTGAACTCATAAACATCCAGACAGATCTCTGCCTCTACCTTTTGTGTGATAAGATTAAGGGTGTGTGTCACCACTGTCTGACCTCTACGGGCAATTCTGTGGATGGCTCTGTCCTCTGATCTTCAGGCAATCTTTATTAGATATACGATATATCACCACAATCAATGCATCTTACGATGCATAGACATTTTTAATTATTAGACGTAATGAGATTTTATTTGGGTCATTGATAACATGAGGTGTACAAAAGTTAGAATTTTTCTGAGTGACACTATTGGTATAGAAGAAAGAGGAGTTTTTAGGAAACACATGAGGAATCTAAACCCTTTCCCCAAAGGCAGTTTTATTTCTTATTGGATTTCAAATTATCTAAGATGTTTTGAGGATATTGAAAGCAAAAAAGCAATTTTGAAATATGCCCACAGTTCAGACAAAAAAAATGTTTGTCATTGTAGCACATGTAGTATACTTGTATACCCACAGAATTTGATAGAAATATCCTATTGCTGAAGGTACCACATGCTTGTGTCATAAGACATGGAAAAATCAAGCTAATACTGACCTGGAAACTTTTTCCTTACCCGCTATCATCCAGAGACAGACATAAGCTATGTAGGCTTCTAGGAGGAAAAAAATCAAGTCTTACCCAGCTGTGAACCCTATAAGCTACAATAATTATCCTGGAAAAGATATGTACATTGGTACAACATGGGCATGACTATTATGAGAGTTACCAACTTCCTGATTGGATTTAAGACCTCAGATGGCAAATTTCAGGCCTGATAAAATTCACTTGACCAAGAACCCATAGCTCCTAGGGGAGAACAGTCTACTACTCTTTCGATAATAAATATAGTATTAAACTGCCTTCTAAATATGTATCTTTATACTCAGAGCTAAGTGCAGCTCTCAACCCTCATCAAAGAAGCTTCTTTTTGCAGTAGACAGAGGTCATTGTAGAGACTCACAACTTTTCAAAGAACAGGGAAGAGTGGAGTGTTTAGACCTGAAGGGTACATCTCTATCAGGCCCTCTTGCTCCAGGGCTAACGGGATATTTCAGAAGGAGGACCACAAAAAGTACAAGATTCAGATGTGGGGGAGGAGGGCTGTACAGCAATGTCTCTAGACACGATGTCTTTGTACTCATAAACTTGTGGGTGTCTGCACAAGACATATAAAAGGTCAAGGTAATATACATTCCAGCATGGATATAGGAGCAGCTTATGACGCCTCACCCCTAGCTGAGTAGCTATTGGCAGTTAATGGCTGTTAGTGGAAAAGAAATCCATTTTCTTAGAGGATTTGGATTCTGGTTGGTTGCCTAAGATCCAATGGATGCTCCTACACATAGTCATATATGAGCAGCAGTAATTGCACTCAGTGGGTTCAAATAAGAAAAGCATAAAATTGGGAGGTGGCTGGGGAGAAGTCGGAAGGGAATGTGGGAGGTGTATCCAGGGAGGTATATCCATGATCAAAATACACAAAGAATAAATAAAATGCATCTAAAAAATGCTTGAACACCATTGTCTGAAAGCAGAAGACAACAGTGGTGGAATAATTTTATTCTAAAATTTGAGAGTTTGATGCAAGTTGTAGGGCAATTTATTGACAGAGGCATCTATCACAAGGTAAATCTTTACTAGTAAAATCTGTTCTTTTTTAAAAATAATATTTTATTAATTCTTTGAGCATGTCATATCCGACCTCTTTTTCTAACTTGCCACACCCCTCTGCCCACTCAACTTCATGACCCCGCTCCACCCTCAAACTCATTGAGTCCAGTTTGTTTTCGTTGACTACTTCAGGGCATGGGACCTGACCTAGAGTATAGTCAATATTCCAGGTGGCACACTAGCAAAGAAACCTGACTCTCTCTTCCAATAGCTTCTCAGTTCCGGTGGTATTTCATGTCCGCTTCTTATCCTCTAAGCTCAGATTCTCTGGCTTGAGCTTGTGCATTTTTTTTTTTTTTTTTTTGCATGCTGTCAAGATTATCATTGTTGATTTGTTAATCTAGAATTTTGAAGTGTAAAAAGATAAATAGACATAAAAACCAACTGATTTTTGGTAGCCTACAAGTCAGCCAAGAGGGAACACAAAACATAAACATGGCATCCAGTGTAAAGCCATCACATATCTGCACTAATTTGTGCAATCTTACTGGAACAAAAATAATACAATTTCTGTTTTGTGTTGTGATATATTATGTATTTAATAAAAATAATCTGAAATATCAGAGAACAGAACCACCCACAGAGCCAAGACAAGAAGGTCAGGGAGTAGTGACCCACACCTTTAATCCTATCACTCGGAGGCAGAGATTCAGATTCGTCTGGATCCTTGTGAGTTCAAGCCCTAACAGCCAGGCAGTGATGACATACATCTTTAATCCTAACTCTAGGAAAATTCAACCAGGAAGTGAGATAGCTGGGCAGAGGGAAAGAAGGGAGGAGCTGAGCTTTTCCTGCCATTTCCTCCCCCTTTTTTTGGCTGAAGACAGAGAGGTTAGTATCAGAGAATTTGTGAAGACAGCCCTGAAGATTTGGCCGGATGAGAAGTGGCTGTGGTTTGTTTCTCTGTTTCTCTGATATTTCAGCTTTTCCCCAATATCTGGGTCTGGGTTTTTATTATAATACCAAATAGAATTTGTGCAAGAGTTTTGAACACAAGAAAATATGATATCAACTGTGAACTATACAACAAAGCAGTTCTTAAACACAGAAGCAAAAAAATGTACAAACTCCTGAAATTCCTTAATTATTTCAATGATTATCAAAGAATATAATTCAGGTAATAAATGTGGTCAATAAAATGATAATTATAGAAAAGTAGCATTGGTTTTGAGACTTTCTTAGCAGTAATATAGACACTTAGTATTATAATTGCCCTTTTTTCTATTAGTCTCATAAAAAATCTAGATTTTTGAACTATAAAGACAGATCATGATAGATTTCTGATGTAGCCACTCATCATTGAGGCATTCATCCATTCATTCCCTTATTCAGCCTGTCACCCAAGTATTTATCACACACCAGGCCCTCTTCCAGTCTTAAGGAAACAGTGCTGAAGAAGTCAGAAAGGATTCCTACCCCACATAGCTTAGAGCTAAAGGACAATGGAATCAGAACAATAGCATGGGGAAAATGCTTTGGAACAGCAGAACTGTGAAATTTATATTCATGTCCCAAGGCTTTTCGGAAAGCCTGTGAGGGGGATTTGTTTTGAAATCACACAGGAAGAGAGGGTTTAGAGTGTCATTGGTCTCTCATAGGGGGATTGTTTCTCTGGAGAACAGATGAAACTGGAAGCATCATTATACTTATTTTAGAAGAAAAATTAACATGGCCATCAATTCAGGTTGGTCTTTAATTTAACGGAAGAGAATGGGCATGGCTGTCTACTGTTGCCATGCTGGCTTAAACCTGTGACACTGAGCCAACGTCAAATAACTTATGCTAAAATTAAAGTACCCTGACCAGAGCAAGAATGAAAATATCCCTGTGTAATGCATAGATGGTTTTATGTGTTTAGTACCAGGCAACTGATATTTAAAAATGCATTATAAAGAAGCCTGGAAAGTCCTGTTAAAATTTAACTACAAGTTACATATCTTTTTTAAAACTTGTGACTTTTGATTATATTTAACTTGGAACAAATAGACTCTTGACTCTCTCATCTTTAAAAGAAGATGGATGTCTTAAATCTGCTTTCTTGGCCAACTGGAGTGACAAAATATCACCACTGGCTGTCAAAACCCCAAGTGATACCAATTTCAAAATACCGAGAAATAAGAATTGAGTAACAGGGAAGGATTATATTGATTTTTATCTCCCAAAATTAATACTGCATAAAGTTTAAGGAATTTTTAAATAATAAAATTAGGCAACCAAACAGATATATGAGAACTATGCAAAGATAAGGGCTGTTCCATGATTTTCTTTAAACATGACCACCTTGGTTTTCTAATACATGTGTTGGAAATAAATCCATATTTCATGAGAAAGTCTGAAAAATCAGGATTTATGTTGCTCCGAGCGTTAGCATCCTAAAGCAGTCATATTAATCTAAATCTACAAGATGCCAATAGCTGGGGTTTGGAGACATCATCACACTGCAAAGGTGAACTCTGTTGTAACCACTTATTAAAAGCAAACCAAGCCAAACTTGTGGTTTAAAAATTGAGAACAGATGATGGTTAATAAGCATGAAATGCTGTTGGTGTTACAAATGAGAACCAGGTGTGCTGATAGGCAGCTTCGAGCTGAGCAGGGCCACCTACAAGTAGGACTCATCTTCCTCCCAAGGAGTGCAAGTTGATCACCAACTACAGCCCAGCCACATCTCTGTGTTCTTGTCACAACGTGTCCATCTGAGAAGTTAGAAAGGGACACTAGGAGGTTGGGGGCACGAGGAGGAGGATCTCAGGATATAGCTCAGTCAGAAGAGGGTTTTTTTCTAGCAAGCATGGTCTGATCCCCAAGACTTCATAAACATAGTGTGGTGATGAATGTTTTAATCCCCTTGGAGAGGTCAAGGGAGGAAGATCAGAAATTCAGTGTCATCCTCAGCTATGTATCAAGTTTGAGATCAGCTTGATGGTAATTTTAGATACACAAGACCCAATCTAAATAAAATAGATAAATAAGTAGAAGAGAACGAATAGAAAGAGGGAAGACAACCTGCACTTTAAAAGGGGTTATGTGTTCTGAAACTGAAGAAACCAATAGAGGACAGGGAAGAAAGGAAATTACCCAACAGTACTGCAATCATAGACCCTGTAAGCAGGGTGGATACTTCCCATTTCCTCTGCAACTAATTGCCAAACATAAGGCAATAGGTAACCAAACATAAGGCATTTCTGAGTTTGACCTAATAAACCATTTTCTTTTGTTAATGGAGACAAGAGCTGAGTGATTCATGGTAGATCAGTTTGGCACTCTGGATCTTGGTTTTATCATTTGTAAAATGTGTAAATAGAATGTTATTATTCAAGTTTACTTTCAGCTTTATGATTTTCAAGATGTGTATGTTCAACGGAGCACTAGAAAGTTTGTCTATTTCACTTAGATGTCAAGCTTTTTTTTTTTTTTTTTTTTTTTAAAAAAATATTATTGGCTCTGACTTCAAAGAGGCAAGATAAACAAATCCAATCCTGAATGGGAAAAGTTAATTTTGTTCTTTTCCCTCTCTAGTCATACAAACTCATGTAAAAAAATCCTCCAAATCCAAGTATCTTCCATTTATCTTCAGCAGTTCTCTATTAAGTAGTATATATACACTTGGCTTGGAAAAAGTACAAGATAGAAAGTAATATGGTCTCTATTCTCGAGAGCTTGATTATGGAAATATGCAATGATCGCCAATGTTTATTCACACAATGGCATCATCTAGGGGACTTGTTACAACACAGATAACTGGGTCCCATCTGTATACTTTCTAATTTAGTAAGTCAGATGTCGACATACAGCTTACACTACTGCTAAGTTCCAAGATAACCGATGCCACTCCTGGTCCATGATTTTCACTTCAAGAATTAGTGTAAAGCCAAATACGGTAAGATACATCTGTAATCCTGGCACTTGGGAGGCTGAAACAGGAAGATTTTGAGTTCAAGGCTTACCTGGACAACACAGATAGTTCTAGGCTAGCTTGGGATACATAGTGAAACTTTGTGTTCAATACACACACACACACACACACACACACACACACACACACACACATTGTTTTTCTCTCCCTGTCTGTTTTTCTCTCACACATGCGTGTATATATATTCTGCAATTTTTAAATGATAGAAACTAACTGATATTTTTAAAAACACTATAAAGTTAGCAAAAATACAAAAAACAAAAACATTATGTGCAATATTTGACTTGTGACCCACCAGTTTTTCATCTCCAGTGTAACAAGAGACATGAGCTTGCATTACCTAGACTAAGGGCAGGGTTCTCGAAGAAGGTCAGCATTTGGGGGAACTAGGCTGGTGGGTCTTGTCCGTTGTGGAACCTATTGTCTTTATTTGAGCAAAGTCTGTTTTTAACATAGTCATCTATTCATTTGAAAATACTTGGGAATTTTTGTGATGTTTCAGGTACTGGATGAACAGTGGGTATATACAATGGCTGTTTTACTTAGTGGTCAGACTGCCACAAAAGACATAGACTTTAAGAAAGAGAAATTCACACCCCAGCATCTCAGCTTGAGCATGTTCTAGTGAGGGGCGTTTCCCCCCCCACCCCCCCCACCCCCCGGACTTCAAATGGCTGTCTCTTCCATTTGTTCCCAGGACCACTTCTTTGTGCAAACCTGGTGAGCAGAGAGTGAGAACCAGAGAGATCCAGAGTGAGGGGGAGGTTTGCCAATACCTCTTCTTATTCAAATACAAGTTCTATCTGTGGATTCCACTCTAATGACCTCATACAGCCCAACTACCACCCAAAAGTTCCAATTCCAGATAACAGCATATGGGGATAAATATTTCAACACACACACTTCAGAAGGTTACACACATTCAGTCTACCATAGTCAGACCCTGTTTTGGTCTGTATTCCTTCATTATTAAAAATGCTACAGCCTGGATAAGTTGTAAAAAAAAAAAAAATAGGTTTACTTTGGCTCTAGTCCAAAATGGAAAGGTTACATCTGGTGTTGTCCTTGATGGCAGAATTCCAAGATTCTGGGGACATCAAATGGCAAGAGTCAGGAGCAGTTGTGGAGAAAAAAAGCAGAGAGTGAGCCAAGGAAGGTCAGCCTGCCTTGTCAAAAGCCATCCTCTTAAGAAACAACCAAGGCCCATAAGAGAACATTGATCCCTTATGGAGTAGAACCCCCATGACTTGACCACTGCATACTAGGCCCCACTTCTTAAAGGACTCATTGACTTTCATCATCTTTATATTGGAAAGATAAACTTTCCACAAAATGAACCCCAAAAGTGAGGAGAGAGGTGGGAGAATACACCTAGATACCACCTACGTTGTAAGCAGTGGTTTCCGGCTATGACTTTAAAAGCCTGCAAACTGGATCACAACTGGTTGAGTTGGAGACTCCAGATGGTGGGGTGGCATGAAGAAGTGCATAGAAATTAATGGGAAATATTTACAGATGATATTGGGGAGATTCCATTTAACTTAACAGTGGACAACCAGTAGTCAGACTGTGAAGTGATTTCAACTTTAAACTAGTTTGGACCTTGTTTGGTGTGGCCATTGGTTTTTGTCATGTAGGATAATGGAGTGTAAGCTGGCTGGGATGATTCATCTGAATGTAATACATGAAATGGAGCAGAAGACAGAGGGAAAAGAGCCATGATATTCTAGATCTGAGTAATATACTTGGTGAGAATAACAGAACGTTTAACTGGCACCAAGGCAGAGGGAGGGGAGGAGAAAAGAGCCACAGGACATTCAGGGTGCCAGATGGATAGAGATGTGAAGTCGGAGGCAGGGCCAGAAAAGCCTACTTTGAAGTCTTTCACACAGTGGCCAGCTTTGCAGTCCTGGAAGAGTAACTCCAGAGAGAACAGAGAAAGAGGAGCAGAGAGCTGGGGATTGGGCTGTGTTGCCTGGGAGAGTGTTTGTTCAGGATGCCAAAGAACATGGGTAGGGGTAGGGAGCGTGTGGCAGGGGTGGAGACACAAGGTCTTCTCTGCTTTTCAAAGAATTGGGAAGAAAATTAGGCAGCCCATCAAGGAGGTCAAGAGTTGAGAATTGGCCACTACAATTGGCAAATAGGAACTGACTGGTGATGTCCAAGAGCCCCTATTATATTAGCACAGGCTGAGTGACAAGGTTGTTTTCATTGCTAGGGATGTCATGTCTGGATTTAGCCACCTCCCACCCTAATGGCTATGTACATGGGAATTCACACAATAAGTTTAATGCAGGCACAGGGCAGAGCCAGGGTCAATGCACATTTTTTTTTTCCTTCTTATTTCAGTCAAAAGAGATCTATAATGCTCTTATAATCAAAGTTGAAAAACTGAATGCTGGCATTTAAATCTAAGCAATAGCATTAAAAACCTTTCTATTTGCCATTGTAATTCAGAAGATCTGTATAGAAGACCTAAAATATTTGGCTATGGGATCTACTTACAGGACCCTTAGACAGTTGTACAGTCAATCAGTGAGTAGCTTGTCTTCTGCAAGCTGTCTGGAAGACAGACATGTTTACTAGCTTGTTTAAAAAAGATTTTATTTATTATGCATACAATATACAGAAGAGGGTACCAGATGTCATCATAGATGGTTGTGAGCCATCATGTGGTTGCTGGGAATTGAACTCAGGCCCTCCAGAAGAACAATCAGTGCTCTTAATATCTGAGCCATCTCTCCATCCCCATTTACCAGCTTTTTAAAAAGCCCCACGAAAGCATAAAGAGTGAGGACACTCAGGGAGGTTGTGGATTTAGCCAGTAATGTCATTGTGGAGACCCCACTCGTGTCTAGGCCTAGCATTTGCAGCCCCATAGGCAAATCCACAACCCTCGACAGTTGTGAATACAAACAACTTCTGGACACTGCAGTCAAGGTTTTGTTTTCAGACACTCTTTAAGGTGTTAATACACTCGAGGGCTGCCAATGGCCTCAACCGAGATGAGTTTTGTGCCAAGAGGGATGGCTTGGAGGACTTCTCATTCAGTTGGTAATTATACAGCAATGGGTATTTTATGAATTATTAGAAATGCAGAGTGGAGTGAGGAGGAAGGGGCAGGCATTTAGTGCAGAGAGTGGCCTCATGGGCACCACCACGGTCTCTTTGGGGACAGCTTGTCGGCAGTGGCCCCGGCTGGCACCAGGTATCTGAAGAAATTCGAGGGCGACCTGACATTTTCTTATTTGTTTATTTTAATCTCTCAGGCCTGCTGAAAACAACTGGAATCTTCTGAGTTGCTGAAAGCACATAGGCTTCTTTGATGGAGCTCTTGGCCCCTGCCACCTTAAAGCCAAAGGGTTCATTGATTAAATTGTCTAGTGACTCTGCCCTCTGTGAATTCAGGTCAGAACAGAGGCCAATGGCTAGCTGGCAGGTAACTGTCCCTAATGCAGACTGTACTATAGCCTTCAAAGCTTGGCTTGGGAGAATGTCTCACTGAGATCCAGGCTGCAAAGTGGGAAATATTTGGAGCCTGGACATCTTCCTGTGGAAATACTGGAAAAGCAATGGCTGCAAGGTAGAAGCAATGATTCATCACAGCTTGGGAGGGAGACAAATAGACAGGAATATGGGTCAAAGAGCAACCCAGTTGCCAGCTCCTTTCGGGATTAGAAGTAGATCAAACTGGACGTGTTGGGCTGTGAGGACTAGCTCAGACAGACGCAGCCTACTGATAGAATCTCACTTGTGACGGCCCCCAAGGGCAAGCCGCTAGGCCAGCTAGCCTTCTCAAATCACATCCTGCTGATTCCTCAACACCTTTCAAAGTAGAATCAAGGACATATTGTTGTTGTAGAATATTATTTTAAGGTGTGTTATGTTGCAGCTGTTGAACTCTGTGAAGCTGTGTTACTTTTCCTGTCTAAAACACCTGCCGGTCTAGTAAAGAACTGAACAGCCAATAAAAAAGCAGGAGAGGAAAATAGGCGGGGCTGGCAGGCAGAGAGAATTATATGAAGAAATGATCTGGGAAGCGGAGGATGAAGGAGCAAGACAAACAGGGGCCAGCCACCCAGCTACACAGACAGCCACAGAGAAAGAAACAGAAAGAGATACAGGAATAGAGAGAGACAGAAGCCCAGAGGCAAAACACAGATGAGATCATTTTAAGTTAAGGAAAGCTGGCTAGAAACGAAGGCCAGACATTTATAGTTAAAAATAAGCCTTCACGTGTGATTTATTTGAGAGCTCTGTGGTGGGCCCACAAAGAGCAAGAGAGTCAACAACATACTGTGTGCGCCTGTCATGTTCTAAATGTCAGTCAGACCATGGCAATTTGCCTCATCATGTCAGAAGATGTTGTTACCCACTATGACTTGAAATTTTCTAAAATAATCATCAGGAGGAGGGAGGGGGGAGGGAGGGAGGGGGAGAGAGAGAGCCAAGAGGATAATGGATGGCAGGGGAATATCATCAAACACATTATATGTATATATTTAAATATCACAATGAGACCCATTATTATATTTGATTAATGTATGCTAATAACAAAGACAAAAGGTCAAAGGGGGAAAGATGAGCACTAAAATTGCTCTATAGAGATATGAGCCAGTGCCTCATGCTCCTGCCTCCACAAGCAGCAAGCTACACCCACTGCAGTGTCTGCATTGATGTGATGAACTGTACCCCCAAACTCTGAGCCAAAATTGTGCACATGTATGCGAGTGCGCGCGCATGCGCGCGCGCACACACACACACACACATACACACACACACACACACACACATACAGCTTACACTACTGACAAGTTCCAAGATAACCCATGCCACTCCTGGTCCATGACTTTCATTTCAAGAATTAGTGGAAAGCGAAATACGGTAAGATACATCTGTAATCCTGGCACTTGGGAGGCTGAAACAGGTAGATTTTGAGTTCAAGGCTTACCTGGACAACACAGATAGCTCTAGGTTAGCCTGGGATAATAGTGAGACTTTGTGTTCAATGCACACATACACACACACACACACACACACACACACACACACACACACACTCAAAGCTCTGTTACCTGGTCCTTTCACTCATGTCTCTGTATTAACCTAATTTTTTATTCCCGGGAAAAGCCCATTGTCTGATGTCAACCAAGCTTCGGACAGGCCGCACCCAAGTGTGCAGAAGTGTGTGCCTGCTCTGCTGAAGCCTGCTGAGCTGCGCACTTAGTTCAAGTGTCAAGTGCTGCTGCAATCACAGAAGCTAAGCGTTCTGTCAGTGGATGAAATAGAAAGGTGGAAAGAGAACTGCAAAATGAAAAAGTAGACCGAGCTGAAATTGCAAGACAAGTTCTATGAAATCAGTGTAGGCAAGACAATTTGCTAAAAAGTGAAAAGAACCACAAAGACAGATAAAACCAGCTTGTGAATTTTCCCTTTAAGGAAACTGAACCTAGAAATTGCAGGAGGGTAGAACTGTAATCAGTGAATTCATACTTCCTATATAAAAGCTAGTCCTTTATCAAATAATTTGAATTTGTAATTTTTTCAGCTTAGTTTTTATTTTTTGATAATGTTTGATACAATTTTCTAAATTTTTGATCAAGTCCAATTTTGCCTATATTATCATTATCTTTCTCTAGCTGTATTTTTATTATCATATTAAAGAAACCATTTACAAATTTAAGGCCATAAAGACTTATCCTTATTGTTCTCAGAATTTTACAGTTTATTTTTCTGGCCATAGTGATATCTGCCTATAATCCTAGTCACCAGGAGTTATAGGCAGGAAGATCAGAGGGCCAAGGTCTTCCCCAGATACACACTGGGCTCATGTGCCAACTTGGGCTATGTGAAATCATGCCTCAAAAACAACATCAACCGCAACAAAAAGAAAAAACAAATTTTATGGTTTTAGCTCTTATGTTTGGTCATTGATCCGTTTTGGCTTCATGTCTGTTAGTCTGCGAAGGTTACTCTAACAAAATACTATAGGCTGGTAAAAGAAATTTCCTTCTTACAATATTGGAATGCAGTCTAGTATCAAGGTGATAGTATGGTCAATTTCTTATTAGGGCTCTCTTCCTGGCTTCCATATGTCTTCCTTCTTGCTTTAGGTCAGACAGAAATTGAGACAGCTCTAGTGTCTTCTTCTATAAGGACACCAGTGCCACCATGATGGCTCTATTCTCGTGACTTCACATAAACTCATTCTACTCCCTCCACTCCCTCTTCAGTGGACCTATCTGTAAACACCATCACTTGGAGATCATAGCCTGAATATCTGGGTTTGGGGCAGGAAAAGACACAGGTACTTATTCCACTACTGCAGCATGCAAGACTAGCTCCCAAGGATGCACCTGGAGTTGCAAACAGAATGCTTTTCAGAGTAGCAGGACTTGGAAATAATTCTGCAGGGGGAAAGAATCATACACAAACTGTGTGGGTCATATGCTTTATTCTTCTCTACTGCTTTGATTATCTCTCTCAAGTTATAATTCTCATCCCTTCTTCCCTTTGTTCTGTATCCTATCCTCTTATATATATCCCATGGAGAGGAAAAAAGTTATGCCCGAGGGGAATGAGTAGCCATGGAAATGTAAGGGAGAGGTGTGATGATGCTCTAAACTTCCAGGGCACAAGGAGGAAATTTTGTAATTTTTTAATTCAAGACTCAGAGGCCAGACAAACTTTTGCAGCCCTGGCTGTCTATAAAACATTTCCCATGTAAAGCTGTTTCTCTCCAGACTTGGTTAATTGGTTAATTGCTTTTTCTTGCTATCCACATAAACCTCAGGACTTAAACAGTTAGTTGGATGATCCTAACATTTTGTACAGTAAACTAATGTTAGAGGTATGTGAAAAGTGCTACTTGCTAAGGAATTTAATAGGGAATGGCTGCTGGTCTGTGTTATCATCCAGGCCTGGCTAGAGAGACTGACAGAGTATTTTAGGTTGATTTGTGCTTAACAACCTTGGTTCAGACACTTGCAACTCTGTCCATATACATAATCCATGAGGCAAAGATGGAAATAGAAAACCTGAAGAAAAAAGCTGGAACCACAGATACAAGCATAACAAACAGAGTTCAAGAGATGGAAGATAGAATCTCTGAAGTGGAAGACTCAGTAGCTCAAATAGATATATCAGTCAAAGAAAATAGTAAAACTAAAAAGCCATAACTCAAAATGTTCAGGAAATCTGGGACACCATG
>PVIH01018312.1:0-38898 GCA_004025045.1 Sigmodon hispidus | reverse complement strand
CCCTGCTTATCTTTCTGAGTTTGTGATACCTCGCTCAGGAGGATATTCTCCAAATCCATCCATTTGCCTGCAAATTTTAGGATATCATTCATTCTTACTGCTGAGTAGTACTCCATTGTGTAGATGTACCACAGTTTGTTAATCATTCTTCAGTTGAGGAACATCTAGGTTGTTTCTAGGTTCTTGCTATTACAAATAATGCTGCTATGAACATAGTTGAGCTACTGCCTTTGGAGTGTGATTGTGCATCTTTAGGGTATACACCCAGAAGTGGTATTGCTGGATCCTTGGGGAGATTGACTCTCAATTTTCTGAGAAATTGCCATACTGCATTCCAAAGTGACTTAACAAGCTTACACTCCCACCAACAATGGAGGAGTGTTCCCCTTGCTCTGCATCCTCTCCAGTATAAGCTGTCCTCTGTGTCTTTTATCTTACCCAAAGTAACAGGTGTCAGGTGGTATCTCAAAGTTGTTTTGTTTTGGATTTCTCTGATGGCTAAAGATGATGAACACTTTTTCAGGTGGCTTTCAGTCATTCATAATTCTTCTGCTGAGAATTTCCTTTTTAGATCTGAACCCTATTTTTTTATTGGATTATTCAAGGTTTTGGGCTCTAGATTCTTGAGTTCTTTATATATCTTAGAGATCAGTCATTGAGCACTTTTTCAAGTGCCTTTCAGCCATTTGTAACTCTTCTGCTGAGAATTCACTTTTTAGTTCTGAACCTCATTTTTTGATTGGGTTATTCAAGGTTTTGGGCTCTACATTCTTGAGTTCTTTATATGATTTAGAGATCAATCCTCTATCACTTGCTGAGTTTGTGAAAATCTTTTCCCATTCTGTAGGCTGTTGTTTTGTTCTATTGACAGTGTCCTCCTTGGCTTTACAGAAGCTTCTTAGTTTCGGGATGTTCCACTTATTGATTGTTGATCTTAGTGACTGTGGCACTGGTATTACATTTGGAAGTGGTCGCCTGTGCCAATTGATAGAAGGGTATTTCCCACTTTCTTTTCTATCAAGTTAAGAGTGGGTGGGTTTATGTTAAAGTCTTTGATCCACTTGGATTTGAGTTTTGTGTAGGGTTAGGGTTAGGGTTAGGCTTGGATCTATTTGCATCCAGCTAAGGCCACACCATTTGTTAAAGATATTATCATTTTTTCATTGAATATTTTGAGCCTCTTTGTCAAAGATCAGGTGTACATAGGTTTTTGGGTTAATACCCGGATCCTCAATTCTATTCCATTGATCCACAAGTCTATTTTTATGCCAGTACCAGGCTGTTTTTTTTACTGTAGCTCTATAGTATAACTTGAAGTCGGGGATGGTGATGCCTCCTGAGGCTCTTTTGTTGAACAAAATTGTTTTGGCAATCCTGGTTTTCCTGTTATTCCAAATGAAATTGAGTATTGTTCTTTCAAAGTCCAAAAAATATTGTGTTGAGAATTAGATGGACAGTGCATTGAATCTGTAGATTGCCTTTGGTAGAATTGCCATTTTTACTATGTTGATCCTACCAATCCAGGAACATGGGAGAGCTTTCCATTTTCTGATATCCTCTTCAATTTCTTTCTTCAGTGATTCAAAATTTTTGTCAAATAGGTCTGTTACTTCTTTGGTTATAGTTACTCCAAGGTATTTAATACTATTTGCAGCTATTATGAAGGTTAATATTTCCCTTATTTCTTTTTCAGCTCTTCTATCTTTAGTGTATAGAAAGGCTACTGATTTCATTGAGTTAATCTTGTATCCTGCTACATTGCTGAAGGTGATTATCAGCCGTAGCAGTTCCTTGGAAGAATTTAGTGAGTCACTTATGTATACAATCATATCATCTGCAAATAGAGATAGTTTCACTTCTCCTTTTCCGATTTGTATCCCCTTAATCTCTTTTGGTTCCCTTACTGCTTTAGCTTAAACTTCGAGAACTATATTGAATAGATAAAGGGAGAGAGGACATCCTTGTCTAGTTCCTGATTTTAGTGGGATTGCTTTGAGTTTTTCTCCATTAAGTTTGACACTGGCTGTCGACTTCTTGTCGCCTTTATTATATTTAGGTATTCTCCCTGTATTCCTGATCTCTCCAGGGCTTTAATCATAAAGGAGTGCTGGATTTTGTCAAAGGCTTTTTCTGCATCTAAGGATATGCTCATGTGGTTTTGTTCCTTTAGTTTGTTTATATGATGGATAACATCTACAGTTTTTTGTATGTTAAACCAGCTCTGCATTTCTGGGATGAAGCCTACTTGGTCGTGGTGGATGATATTTTTTATACATTATTGTATATGGTTTGCCAAAATTTTGTTGAGAATTTTCTCATCAATATTCATGAGGGAAATTGGTCTGTAATTCTCCTTGTTTGTTGTGTCTTTGAGTGGCTTGGGCATTAGGGTAATTGTGACCTCATAAAACGAGTTTGGCAATATTCCTTCAGTTTCTACTGTGTAAAATAGTTTGAGGAGTAACCGTAGTAATTCTTTGAATGTCTGGTAGAATTCGGCACTGAAACCATCTGGACCAGGGCTTTTATTTTTGGGGAGGCTTTTAATGACAGCTTCAATTTCCTTAAGGGTTATAGGCCTGTTTAGGTAATTAATCTGATTTTCATTTAATTTTGGTAGATGGTACCTGTCCATTTCTTATAGGTTTTCCATTTTTGTGGAATACAGATTTTCAAAATATGATCTGATAATTCTCTGTATTTCCTGGGTGTCTGTTGTTATGTCCCCCTTTTCATTTCTGATTTTGTTGATTTGAACACTCTCTGTTTTTTGATTAGTTTGGCTAAGGGCTTATCTATCTTGTTAACTTTCTCAAAGAACCAACTCTTAGATTCATTGATTCTTTGTATTGTTGTTTTTGTTTCAATTGTATTGATTTCAACTCTAAGTTTGATTATTTTCTGCCATCTACTCCTTCTAGGTGAGTTTGCTTCTAATTGTTCTAAGGCTTTCAGCTGAGCTGTTAGGTCTCTAGTGTGTGATTTCTCTAGGTTTTTCAAGTAGGCATCTAGCACTGTGAATTTTCCTCTTAAGACTGCTTTCATTGTGTCCCCCAAGTTTGGATATGTTGTGGATTCATTTTCATTAAATTTTAGGAAGACTTTGATTTCTTTCTTAATTTCTTCCTTGACCCAGAGATGGTTCAGCTGAGTGATGTTTAGTTTCCATGAGTTGGTAGGCTTTCTGTGATTTTTGATGTTGTTGAACTCTAACTTTAGGCCCTGGTGGTCCGATATGTTACAAGGGATTATTTCCATTTTTTTTTATCTTTTGATATTTGCTTTATGAGCAATTATGTGGTCAATTTTGGAGAAAGTTCCATGATGAGCTGAGAAATATGTATATTCCTTTGCGTTTGGGTGGAAGCTTCTGTAGATATTAAATCCATTTGCATTATAACCTCTTTCAGACTCCTTATTTCTCTGTTGAGTCTCTGTCTGGTTGACATCTCCAGCACTGAAAGTGGGTATTGAAGTCTCCCACTATTAGAGTGTAAGAATTGATGTGGGATTCGAGCTTTAACAGAGTTTCTTTTACATAAGTAGGTGCCCTTATATTAGGGGCATAAATATTCAGGAATGAAATTTCCTCTTGACCAATTTTTTCTGTGATGAATAAGTAATGACCATTTGGTCCCTTTTAATTGCTTTTAGCTTAAAGACTATTTTGTTAGAAATTAGGATGGCAACCCCAGCTTGTTTCTTAGGACCATTTGACTGGAAAATCTTTTCCCAACCCTTTACTCTAAGCCTGTGTTTGTCTTTGTGGTTTAGGAGTGTTTCTTATAGGTAACAGAAGGATGGCTTCTGTTGTTGTATCCATCTTGTTAGTGTGTGTCGTTTTATAGGAGAGTTGAGTTCATTGATATTAAAGGAAATTAGTGACCATTGATTGATATTTCCTGCCATTTTTGGTGGTAACTTGTTTGTATTTCCTTTCTCTGGAGTATTCTTCTGTGGAATTATTGTTTGTGATTTCATGAGTGTATCTGGGGTCCTTAGGTTGGAGTTTTCCCTCTAATACTCTCTGTAGCTCTGGATTGGTAGATAGATATTCTTGCAGTCTGACTTTGTCATGAAATATCTTGTTTACTTCATCTATGGTGATTGATAATTTTGCAGGGTATAGTGTTCTAGTTTGGCATCCATGCTGTTTTAGCGTCTGTATAACTTCTGACCAAGCCCTTCTAGCTTTCATCATTTCCATTGAATAGTCAGGTGTTATTCTGATGGGTCTGCCTTTAAGTTGGCCCTTTTCTTTTGCAGCTCTTAAAATTTTTTCTTTGTTCTGTATGTTTTGCGGCTTGATTATAATGTGGCACGCTGACTTTTTTTTGGGTCATATCTATTTGGTGTTCTCTAAGCTTCTTGTATCTATATAGGCATTTCCTTCTTCAGGTTAGGAAAGTTTTATTCTATGATTTTATTGAAAACCTTATCTGTGCCTTTGAGCTGGTATTCTTCTCCTTCTTCTATTCCTATTATTCTCAAGTTAGGTCTTTTCATGGTGTCCCAGATTTCCTGAACATTTTGAGTTATGGCATTTTTGGTTTTAGTATTTTCTTTGACTGATATATCTATTTGAGCTACTGAGTCTTCCACTTCAGAGATTCTATCTTCCATCTCTTGAACTCTGTTTGTTATGCTTGTATCTGTGGTTCCAGCTTTCTTCTTCAGATTTTCTATTTCCATCTTTGCCTCATTTTGTGCCTTTTTTATTGCTTCTATTTCAGCTTTTAGTTCCTGGCATGTTTGTTTCATAGATTTGTTCATCTCTTCCAATTTTTTGTTTGTATTTTCTTCTATTCCTTTAAGGCAATTTTTCATATCTTCTTTGAGAGCTTCGATGATCATCATAAAGGAATTTTTGGTGTTGCTTCCTTCTGTTTCCTCTTCATTGCTCAGTTCAGATCTTGTAGTTGTAGGATCACCACTTTCTTCTGGAGTACCTTGTTGTTCTTTATATTACTATGTAAATTTTTGCACTGGCATCTGCCCATGGCTTCAGTGGTTCACAATTAGGTGGCTCCTGGTCAGTTGTGGCACTCGGGCTTTTGTGACTCCTGTCACCTCTGAGGAAAAGGTCTGCTCAATTTCTACCTTTGCTCTGGGCAGGGAACTGAATTTCAAGTCTCCAATCTTTCTCTGTTTGACCAATTGGAGGCGGGGTGATGGCTGTGGAAATTCCCTCAGCAGCAGCTGGGGGGACCATGGCAGTCAGAGTTTATCTCTGTCTGCTACAGAGTGCATTGGGACACGCTCTGCAGACAGCACCCGGTCCCAGAACTGTGTAACTTTATTTAAATACCTTTTATATAAGTATTTTCTTAGATTTCACAGTAGGTTTCATATGGCTTTTTGAGAGGTCTTTACTGTTAGTCATCTGTCCTTTCCAATACATCCTCTTCTACCTTTGCTCTTCCATTTCATTCCCCTTTAATATTCCTATTTATTTTTACTCCTTCATGATATTCTATTTCTCCTTTCATGGAGATTATACACGCCCCACCCCCCCAGTTTCTTACTAGGTCCCTAACTTCTGTGAATATTCTAAGTGAAACATACAGATTTAAAGCTTACAAGTTAAAATCTACATAAAGGAAAATACGTGATAGTTTTTTTTTTTTTTTTTTTTTTCTGGCTCTGGCTTACTCTACTTGGGATGGTTCCTCACTATGAATTTACCTGAAAATTTTTCTTAACAAGCAAAGACTATTTAACTGTATAAATGTATAATATTGTTGTTATCCATCAGTTAATGGGTATCTAGATTGTTTTCAATTTCTGGCTAATATGAATAGAACACCAATAAATATGAGCAATATTTTATAGTAAGATATAGAGTTCTTTGAGTATATCACTAAGAGTAGTGGAGCTGAATCTTGTGGTACATTCATTTTCAGTTTTTTTGAGAACCTTCCACACCGACTTCCCTAGTTGCTGTAGCAGTTTGTACTCTCACCAGAAATGATAAGTGTTCTTCTTTCCCAACAGCCTTCTTAGCAGATAATGTTTTATTAATTTCAACCATTCTTACTGGGATGAGATGAAGTCTCAAAGATTTTCACCAACCCTACAAATGACAGAAGATTGATCTCTAAAATATATAGAGAATTCGAGAAACTAGAGCCCCAAACCCTAAATAACCTAATTAAAAAATGGGATTCAAAACTAAAAAGGAAATTCTCAACAGAAGAATTACAAATGACTGAAAGGCACTTGAAAAAGTACTCAACGTCTTTAGCCATCAGAGAACTGCAAATCAAAACAACTTTGAGATAACCACATTACATCTGTCAGAATGGCTAAGATTAAAAATAGAGATGACAGCCTATGCTGGAGAGGTTGCAGAGCAAGGGGAACACTCCTCCATTGTTGGTGGGAGTGTAGACTTGTTCAGTCACTCTGGAATGCAGTATGGCGGTTTCTCAGAAAACTGGGAATCAATCTCCCCAAGGATCCAGCAATATCACTTTCAGGCATATACCCTAAAGATGCACATTCACACCCCAAAAGCATTAGCTCAACTATGTTCATAGCAGCATTATTCATAATAGCAAAAACCTGGAAACAACCTAGATGCCCCTCAACTGAAGAATGGATTAACAAACTGTGGTACATCTACACAATGGAGTACTACTCAGCAGTAAAAAAAAAAAAAAAAAGGATCTCTTAAAATTTGGAGGCAAATGGATGGATTTGGAGAATATTCTCCTCAGCGAGGTATCACAAACCTAGAATGAGAAGTAGGTGATGTCCTCACTCATTAGTGGACTTAAAAAATATTTCATACAAGAGCTCAAGGCTAGAACATAGCTAAATGACACAGTGCCTCACTTCTGCATTGATGGCCTCTGGCAGGGATGTGGGTGAGGAAAGACTTGTTTTCTTTAAAGATCTGGCCACAGGGAGTTTAATCATGCTCCAGTAAGTAAATGAGCAGCATGAATGGATATTTTTTAAAATGGGGAGACCCTAAGAGTGGGTATGAATCTGAGAGGACTGATAATTGAGGTTGATAGGATGCATGTTGTAAAATTACCAAATTATATGTATATATATATGTATATATATATATAAAAGAAGTTTTAATTTGCATTTCATGAGGGCTAAGGCTGTTGAACATTTATAAAAGTGTTTCTCAGCCAGTTGTGTTTCATCTTTTGAGAATTCTGCTTATTTTTATACTCTATTTTTTAAGTTGAGTTTTTTACTTTCTCAATGTTCTCATGGACTGAAAGAATGACACATCTTTGCAACTTCTGTTTGGTAATCATCTCTAAATGTTCATGAAACAGTACTTTTGGCTGATAATCATGTATGGGGAATATGTGCTTGGAAAATAGATTTCTTTATTCTAGGTAAACGATCCTCAAATACAATTTTCTGAAATTCAATGGACTTGTAAACTTTCTTCCTTCTGTATAATGAAATTGCAGAAATGTACCAAAGGACTTGTCCATAACACTTATATACCTATAATGAGTGAGAGAAAATATGGGCTTATAAATAAAACTTTAAGAAATACTCACCATACAAAAATTTCATTATAGACTGGAGGAATTAGCCACATTCTAACCCAGTGACAGTTTAATTGCTCTGATACGCAAGGTACAGTAGAAAATGTGTGCTTACAAAATAGAATCTTCTCATTCTGTATAAACCATGTCTCATAGACAACACTTCAACTACTGGCTGGAAGTTTCTTTCAACTTTTTATGTACCTCATTGTAATTTCCAGCACTTACTTACCAAGCCAAGATTACCTGATATGGCTGATGAGAAAGTAAATTTAACCAGGTCATATTGGAGGAATCACAGCAAGACTGAGACTGTTACAAGTTTATTGCAAGCAATCAGACTTTTTATACCATCACAGAATCAGAATACAATGGACATTGCCAGAATTAATACACTGGTAGTTTCCAGGATACAATTATTCATGCAAGCTATACGGGACACACAAGGAAAATGTATACAACTAATTATTCAACAAAGGTTCCTTATACTTTGATGTAGAATCTAGAGAACAAAGAGAAATACAGGCAGCCTGAATGCTTAACTGAATGAGAGAATGCATCAGTTTCTCAGGAACAGAAATGTACACAGAGCCCAGGAGCCATGGACTCTAACCTAAAATACCGGTGACATATGCTTCTCAAGGCCGCTAGGTAAGGCTACTTGATTCCCTACACTTCATTTCAAAATATTTGTAATGGACTTCTTGTCCATGATGCCATAAGATTCAGAAGCACAATAGTGTGTCCTTTTCAGTACAATCTCTTCATTATAGGCACAGAATGCATCATGCACAAACTTCAGTCATGGAAAACAACAGTGTTTCACTTCCTCACTCATCACGTAACCCATCATGTATGGGTTACTGTTCATTCACAGAGTGAAAAAGTTCCTATTTCATATATTCATATGTTAAACATCCTACAATGGGAATAGGCAATCATGACATATAAAAGAGAATATATTGATTCAGGACAGAATTTTAACATAAAAGGTTCTGTCATGAAATGGAAAACATAGAAACTGTCTTCAAGGTACAATGAGATTGATGGACAAATGAACTAAGATTCAGTGGCAGGACACAGAAAATGTGACAGGTGAGTCCAGCTCTGAGTAGATAGACAGGGCAAGCAGACACAAGTTCCTATCTATAACCTAGAAGCTGTCTGTAGTTCATGTCCACCATCAAATGGAAAACCTGTTCTCTCTAATGGAGTAGTTGGCAAACACAAAATAAATTACAGGGTTTTTTTTTTTTGTATGTGTGTTAGGGGGAACTTTGTGTTTTGCATTTTTGTCTTATTTGTTTTTGTTTGTTTAGATATTTGTGTTGTGATATATTTTTAAAGACAGAAAGAGAAGGGAAAACATCAACTTGAGTAGTTCAGGTAGAGGGGAGAATCTAGGATGAGTTGGGAGAAGAGAAGAACAAGATCAAAATACCTTGTGTGACATTAAAAATGCTGCTGTAAATGTTAACAAAATAATAATTTTCAGAATGAATATTTTTAAGGGTGTAGAAATATAATTTAAAAAGAACATAGACAGCTAATGCCTACTGAAAGAGGGGAAATTAGTCTCTTCCATGGATGGACGCCCTGATTAGTGATGCAACACCTTGTAATCACATACTCTACACAGGCAGGCTTCCCACTTCCTTCTCCAGGCTCTAGTCCATAAAAATCCCATGACCTCCCATCCGGACCTTCCTCTTCTCTATGCCTTCTCTGTCATGTTCATTGCTACTCTATTCACAGTGGCTAGGAAATGGAAACAACCTTAATGCCCTTGAAACAATGAGTGTATAATGGAAATGTGGCATGTGTGCGCACACACACTCAGCAAATTGTATTTATTTTTTTCTGAGGTGGGATGACAATAATTTTAAAAAAGAGGTTATCAGTTTAAGAAGACATGGTGAGGGCTGGGATAATTGGGAGGGTGGCATCATTAGTGGGGATCAAGGAAGAACAGGGAAGGGTGAAGTGATGTAATTTATATTTTAAACAACCTACAACATTCAGTTCAAAAGGTCAACTTCAGAACTTGAGAGAGTGTGCATGGTTAAAGTGTTTCTTGCTCTTTATTAAAATTAAAAGTTCAGTTCCTAGAACCCACGTTAAGTGGTCACAACTGCCTGTTATTTCAGCTTTAGGGAATCTGACACTTTTATTTAATCCACCTCAAGCACCTGCACATCCATGACATATGGAAACACACACACACACACACACACACACACACACACACATACACGCACGCACGCACACAGATTTTAATTTTATAAAAATAAAATTTAAAGTAATTAGAAAAAAAGCACCTATTACTTCATTGAAGACAAACAGCTGAATACTGTGGAGATATTCAGGGCATAGAAAACATGTTCCACAAAATAATAGCAGAAAGTCCCTACCTGAAGGGAAATATATGTACCCAGCAGTACAGAATGTATTTGGAACCACAACCATGGCTGAAAATAACCTCTCTTCATCATTTTATAATGATGTAATAGTTCTCAAAATGTGTCACATTATGTCATCTTGAGACAGGTTCTCATTATGCACTTTCTAGCTCATTGTATAGACCAGGCTGACCTCAAACTCACAGAGATTCATGCATCTCTGCCTCCTACCAAGTATTGGGATTAAAGGAATGTGCTACCACTTCTGGACTCATAAAATAAATGTATAACTTTAAATCTTTCCATGATATTGAAACTTCCAATAACATAGAACCAAAAGCACCCAAAGAGAAGCTTCAACAGTGCAGTTCCCTTTCAAGGATTATAAACCCATCCATGACCTATTAGTGTAAAAAAAAAGATTTTAGAATGAAGAATTACACTCTCCTCAACAAAACAACTGCCAAGCAAGATTACTTCAGGGAATAAAGTATTCCTTCAACCTCGGAGACAAAGACCTTGCAGGATAAGCATAGAAAAGCCAAAGAAAATCATCAGACTTGCACTGCACATGTGCGGTGATCACTATTTGCTTTGTGAGATGTCACTTATGCCTAAGGAAGAAAGCATGCTTTTGTTAACCAGTGCTGCTTAGCAGAGTCTGTTCCACACCCAACTGGGTTTGTTTGACTGATCAAACTAGAGCATATCACTTCTGTGACTCACGAAGTTAGTTTTAGTTGTTACATGGATGTGGTAGGGGTTAAAAATCCTTATTGATTAAAGAAAGTTGAGTTGACAGAAAACTGACCACAGCAGTGTTCTCCACCACAGGAAGAAGAATCTCTTCTGTTTGAAGAAAAAGCCAAAAACCATTTTGGGGTTCTGCGAATGCCTAAGTAGTGGATAGGAGAAATTGTCATGAGGCGACTATAATATTAAGGAGAGGTACAGCTGACTTTATGAAGCAGGAAATAAATCTACAAGGCAGTGTGTCAGGAAACATCAAAGTGGTGTTCCATTTCAAAGTAATTTGATAAAGATTAAAGATTATAAAGACAGGAGGAAATGGTGAAGAACTCCTGTTCAGTGAGAATATCCTGAAGCTAAGGATGAGCTGCCATGAAGAAATCCTGTGATGGGAGAAGCCTACCTTTCCTAGCTCCATTGAGGATAGAAGGAGTAGAGAAATCCCAGTTACATATTCTGCACTACAAATCTCTGACACATTTGATCACAGAGAGATCCATGTCCAAATAATCTTCTGGGGCAGCAGAAGCACAAGATCAAATCTCCAGCAAGTTTACTGTCTCCCCATAGCTCTCATATAAAACATTTTATTGAATATACAATAAAATAACATAACAAAATATAAAGAAAAGATTTGCTATGGTTTGGTGAATAGTCTTGGTTGAGAAAGCACAGCAGCTGGGTACAGTTAGGTCCATGGTATCAGAAATTTATATCTAATCTTTCTCATATCTCTACAGAACCAGAATCAGAGGGATCTGTAGAAACTCAGAATAGGTGTCTTCTCACCACTGCCTACATACCAATGGCTCAACCATCAAAGATACATGTCTAAAAGGTTACATAATCTACCAAAAAATGTAATCAGTTTGATTAGGATGCCAGCCACTTGAGCCTTATCAGTTATTGGCTTATTGTGAGTAAAACATAGTAGGTTGCACTACCAATACTTGATTTGCTCATATTTATTGGTAAGCATGTACTAAAGGTTCAAAAGATTAATAAATAAACCTTTGGGCTATGGAGACAGTGAAGTCTATACATATTCCCAAATCCAGTGCACAATCAATTTCCAGGAGAATTTCTAAAACCCTGACTTCATCCTATATCAAATCCTATCTCCTTTGCACCCATAGGATTGAATGCGGAACTGCAGAAGGCACTTCCATGATCCAACATCCAAGTGCACTCTGTTTGCTAACAAACCAGAGCAGTATTTCCTCATTTCATTTGCTTTGCTTATACAAGTATTTGACTCTACTACCCTTGTTTCATGGTACTTTTCATATAAATTTAGTATGTCTGAAATTAGTTTATTACCTGGGCAGTTCACATAGCACCCTCTCACTTTCTATAAGGGCTAGTCTTTGGGAAAGGATCTTCAGACATCCTAAATGTAAATACTGATAGGGGAAGCTATAAAAGCTCCACCCTAAATGAAGATGCCCACTATGCATGGTTGAGAGAACTTGTTTTTCTTCAGGGGAAAAACTCCCTGGTAGGTTATCCAATCCTGATGTCCAGACATAAACACACACTCACATAGGCAGAGATGAGAGATACACAAGGAGAGCATGACTCAGAAAGAGACAGAGATACCCGAAGAGAGGAGAAACCTTAAATGGAATTAGTAGTTTGTACTTATACACACATGTGTGTGGCAGTAATAAGATAAGGTCATGAATCTGAAAGGGTGTAGGCACAGGATGAGTCTGAGAAGCAATGCCCTTTCAAAATACCCAAGTCTGTTAATGTATGGTCAATTTCTTTCTTTCTTTTTTTTTTTAAACACTTTTATTTATTTATTTGCCTTGGTGTTTGCCTGGAACTGGAACTACAGACAGTTGTTAGCTGCCATGTGGGTGCTGGGAATCGAACCTGGGTCCTCTGGAAGAGCAGATGGTGCTCTTAACCGCTGAGCCATCTCTCCAGCCCCTGTATGGTCAATTTCACACACATTGGTAGACATTTAATATGCAAAATGTATCCACCTAATGGCTGAAATAATTTAATCATTTTTTTCTGTCATTCTAGAACAACCCTCATATACAGAATTAAGTGAATTCAAAAGACTTTGTGGAACTTCTACTGGAACACAGCACTGATGATGCCTTAAAGGTTGCATTTGAATAAAGCACAATCCAGTATGCTAATGCTATAAAACACTAAGTGTAATTATACACATTAAAATGCTAATAGCACTTAATTTTAGGTACAAAATAATTTCAACTGTTGCAGTTTACATCTGTGCAGGGCTCATTGTTCAGCAGAAGTAGTTTCCCACCTGCAAAGGAGCAAGTAAAAAGATCTATTAGTAAGAAGCAGAAATAGATGAGAAAATTTGCTCTCAGGGTGAAGATTTTTATGATGATTCTGGGAATCACACTCAGGGACCTGAATGTACTAGGTATATATTTTACCACTGGGATGCACACCTAACCTTTTTCTGAAGCTTTAAGATATTTATCTTTGAAGATCATGCTGCATTTTATTCTAAGTATAACAGCCATGCATGGCCAGATATTTTTTTGAATTCTTTCTTTGTGTCTTAAAATATGTATTCTGACAGAAAATCCTATTACTTTCCTTTGGGAAATATTTTATCCATCTTACTCTGAGTGCCCAACAACCTAAAAGGTTCCCTAAATCCAAGGATGCCAAAACTCTTACCTGTATATGATGGATGCATCAGAAATGAAGAAAACTTAGCATGTGTTTATGGGAATTTGATACAGCCAAGCCTGTCTTTCAGTTTGATTTGATTAACCTTGATAACCACGCTACAAATCCTGATTGTGATCTCTGAGTCTTTATCTAATAGTCATGGATTCTTTGACCTGGGCCATCCACATGGCCATGTATTTGTAAATTCAAACTCGATCCCATTATAATAATACTGTGCATTGTCAGCCAAGACTAA
This sequence comes from Sigmodon hispidus, assembly GCA_004025045.1. Taxonomy (NCBI): domain Eukaryota; kingdom Metazoa; phylum Chordata; class Mammalia; order Rodentia; family Cricetidae; genus Sigmodon; species Sigmodon hispidus. The sequence continues at coordinate 25,309 of PVIH01018312.1, read as the reverse complement.
GATTTCCCCACACCCATTGCTATATATCTAAATCTTACCATGTATTCTAAGCATTTTGATATCCTAGATCATCACATTAAATTACTTTAAAAGGAGTCTCTTTTCTGCCGTGTCATGGGGTCTGTAGATATACTAAATTTTCATATGGATCAAAATGTTTGTAGAAAGAGGCCAGAAATGCTTTCCCTTTATGATAGTTGTGATCTGTGTGCAATTACCTTTGCACCATACTTTGTACCACCATCTGTGTCTGTGCAGATCTCTATCCCCTTTCTCAGAGTTGCTGACAGGAAAGTATTAGCCTACTCTTCCATATTAAAGGAACATTTCTCAAGACACTTGAATTTGTGCCTCAAGAGTTCAGGATCTTTTCCAGCTCTTCCCCAGAAGGAAGACACTGAGTATAACTGTCTGAAACTAAATTGTATTAATTGTATTTAATACCTAATTCCCACTACATCTCTTTAGTTTGCTTATCCATATATAAAATATGACTTTGTCTTTTTTTTTTTTTTAGCTTTTAAAAGGAAGATTTATTTGACAAGATTCACTTAGCGCAATGCACCTAAAAAGAAAACCACAATACAATGAAAGACTTAGATCAAGGCCTCAAAATTTCATACAAACACCAAAACCAAAAAACCTAAAGTAATGTGGTATTGTGTCTCAAATTTTCCCATTAACTTAAAAAAAAAAAAGCTTTAAACTCATATGCCTTATAGGTTATAAAATAAAATTAAACGTGCCAAATCTTTCACTTTTAATTGTAGACACAGCTCCGATATTCAGTTTTACAAAACAGCATGTCTTTTGAACCTGCATCAACAGTGTTCAAAGTAATGTATGTATAAGAGCAACATTTAACATAATTCAGCTGCTTTAAACTAAATACTTACTGCTTACGTACATCCTACAGTAACTAGAGAAAAGCTGGGAACTGTTTAAGAGTTACTGTTCACTCAACTTCACTGTAACATCCTTGAGTGAAGTGATGTCAATGTTTACTTAACAGAGTAGGCATAAATCACAAGGCTGGATTGAAAAACTGTTAAACTGAAGTTTTTTTTTTTAATAAAAGACCAAAAGTCAGCGATCAATTATAATTACATTCCCCATCCACCACTCATACTGGACATGCTAGACATCCCTCCCATCCTATTCATGCCCATAGAAGCACAACTTCTGCTACTACAGTAGCTGCTGTTCACTGCTTCTTGGCTACCTATGTAATGTTTGATTGGAAATCACTGGAGTTTTCCTGTAAAACTTGGTCATATCCACTCATGCTGCTCTGCTGCAGTAGCCACCCCCATAACCACCACTCAGCTGCTGGCTCTCTGGGCCACCGTAACTGGACTGGTTTGACAAGCCCATGCCTCCTATCATTTGGCTACCATAAGCACCACCGCTTGCTACTGTTGTAGAATCCAAGAAGAGTTTTACATATCTGTGCTGCATATTTGCTTTGTCTTTGACATAACCTCAACAGCATCTTCATGGGTTGCAAACTCAACATTTGCTTCATCAGTTACTCTGCCATCAGGTCCAATCTCAATATGTACTCTCATAGGGTTGAGTGGTGAAAAAATTATGTCATTCTCAGTAGCTCTGTATGGTAGTCCCTGCACGTGTACACAGTGTCCTGTTGTAATCTGTAAAATAGAGCCACCTCCCCATATCTGTGGTCAGACATTCCTGAAAAACAATAATTGAGGTCTTCCAAATCTGAACCAAATCCATAGCCATCATTATAGCCATTATAATCATCATAGCCTCCATAGCCTCCACCATAAGCACCATGCCTCATCCTTTCAAAACCAGGTCCTCTGCGGATGTTGTTATACCCTCTGCCAGCCCCAGGTCTGTCATAGGACCTGATCACTGCATGGCCATAAGTTTTCGTGGTGGATCATGATGAGTTCTAACTTCAGCTCGACTGCTCTTAAATATTTCAATGTACCAGTGTCCTATTCTTTCCTTGTGTTTCTTTAGAGCCTTTTCAGCTATTTCCTGTGAAGCAAACTGCACGAAGGCCTCCCCGTACACCTCCCCTGGAAGTCCACCGGCAATGTTATCCCATCTGGCACAATTTCCAATCCTGAGAAAAACTCAACAATTTCTTCCTTGCTACATCCAAAGGGGAGTCCTTTAAGCCGTACAAAGTCATCATTTTCCGTGTCAGGACTATTTGGACCAGTATGCTTCAACACCCAATCCATTTCAACATTGTTTGACTTGAACACTTCAACATATTTGTGTCTCATAGTTTCTTTGTCATTTCTCAAGGCCAATTTGACTTCATCTTTTGATTCAAGTTTAACAAAAGCCTCGCTACTTGGTCTGCCGTCTCTGGTGTAGATGAAACTAATGCCTTGTACCCCATTCTGAATTTTGCAGTCAGAAAAAAAAAAAAAACCAACAACAAAACGCTGCACTTCATCTGTGGAGCAGGACCAGGGCAAGCCCGGGACCTTCACCATGAAGCCCTCTCCACCTTCTGTGCCAAGCATTATCGTCTCTTCCTGGGTCCTGGCATCGAAACAGACTCGACACAAAGCCTTGGCGTGGCTGAGGAGAAATGGTGTTATATTTAGGATGTGGTCACCTGTGCCAGTGCGTTGGATGTTATTTCCCACTTTCTTTTCTATCAAGTTCAGTGTAGCTGGGTTTATTGAGGTCTTTGATCCACTTGGATTTGAGTTTTGTGCAGGATGATAGGTGTGGATCTATTTGCAGTTTTCTACATACTACCATCCAGTTATGCCAACACCATTTGTTGAAGATACTTTTTTCCATTGGATATTTTTGGCCTTTTTGTAAAAAATCAGGTGTTTATAGGTGTGTGGGTAAATGTTGGGGTCTTGGATTTGATTCCAGTGATCTACAAGTCTGTTTTTATGCCAGTACCAGGCTGTTTTTATTACTATAGCTTTATAGTATAGCTTGAAGTTAGGGATGGTGATGCCTCTTGAGCTTCTTTGATTGAGCAGAATTGTTTTGGCAACCATGGGTTTCCTTTTATTCCATATAAAGTTGAGTATTGTTCTTTCAAGGTCTGTAAAAAATTGTGTTGGGATTTTGATGGGGATTGCATTGAATCTTTAGATTGCTTTTGATAAAGTTGCCATTTTTACTATGTTGATTCTACCTATACAGGAGCATGAGAGGTCTTTCCATTTTCTGATATCCTTTCTTCAGTGACTTAAAGCTTTTGTCAAAGAGGCTTGCTGTATATCGTCTTTATTATAGTTAGATATTTTCCCTGTATTCCTGATCTCTCCAGAATTTTTATCAGGAAGGAGTGTTGGATTTTATCAAAGGCTTTTTCTGCATCTAAGGAGATGATCATGTGGTTTTTTTCTTTCAATTTGTTTATATGATGAATGACATTCACAGTTTGTCATATGTTGAACCATCCCTGCATTTCTGGGATGAAGCTTACTTGATTGTGGTGGATGATTTTTTTTTTATATATTGTTGTATTCAGTGTGCCAGAATTTTATTGATAATTTTTGCATCGATGTTCATGAGGGAGATTAGTCTGTAATTCTCCTTGTTTGTTGTGTCTTTGAGTGACTTCAGTATCAGGGTGATTGTGGTCTCATAAAAAGAGTTTGGCTTTGTCCTTCAGTTTTTACTGTATGGAGCAGTTTGAGGAATATTGGTATTAGTTCTTTTTTGAATGTCTGGTAGAATTCTGCACTGAAACCATCTGGTCCTTGGCTTTTTTAATTTGGGAGACTTTTAAAAACAGCATCAACTTCCTTTGGGGTTATAGGTCTGTTTAGGTCTTTAATCTAATCTTGATTTAATTTTGGTAACTGGTACCTGTCCAGAAAGCTGTCTATTTCTTCTAGGTTTTCCATTTTAGTAGAGTATAGATTTTCAAAATATGACCTGATAATTCTCTGGATTTCCTGGGGGGTCTGTTGTTATGTCTCCCTTTTCATTCCCGATTTTGTTAATTTGGATACTTTCTACTTTTTGGTTAGCTTGGATGAGGGTTTATCTATCTTGTTGACTTTCTCAAAGAACCAACTCTTTGGTTCACTGGATTCTTTGTATTGTTCTTTTTGTTTCAGTTGTGTTGATTTCAGCTCTAAGTTTGATTATTTCCTGCTGTCTACTCCTTCTAGGTGAGTTTGCTTCTAATTACTCTAATGCCTTCTGCTGTGCAGTTAGGTCTCTTGTGTGAGTTTTCTCTAGGTTTTTCATATAGGCATCTAGTGCTATAAATTTTCCTCTTAACACTGCTTTCATTGTGTCTCATAAATTTGGGTATGTTGTAGATTCATTTTCATTAAATTGTAGGAAGTCTGATTTTTTTTCTTAACTTCTTACTTGACTCAGCGATGGTTCAGTTGAGTGGTGTTTAGTTTTCATGAGTTTGTAAAGTTTCTGTGGTTTTTGATGATGTTGTAACTTTAGACCATGGTGATCTGATATGGTACAAGGAGTTATTCTCACTTTTTGTCTCTATTGATATATGCTTTATGACCTAGTATGTGGTCAATTTTAGAGAAAGTTCCATGCAGTGCTGAGAAATGTGTTTATTCCTTTTTGTTTGGGTGGAAGTTTCGGTATACATCCATTTGGGTTATAACTTGTTAGATACCTTATTTCTCTTTTGAGTTTCTGTTTGATTGACCTATCCAAGGGTAAAAGTGGGGTATTGAAGTCTCCCACTATTAGTGTGTGAGGTTTAAGCTTTGGTAGTGTTTCTTTTACATACATAGGTACCCTTATAATAGGGGCATAGATATTCAGGGTTGAGACTTCATCTTGGTGAAGTTTTCCTGAGATGAATAAGTAATGTCCATCCTGGCCTCTTTTAACTGATTTTAGTTTAATGTCTATTTTGTTAGATATTAGGATGGCTACACCAGCTTGTTTCTTAGGACCATTTGACTGGAGAGTTTTTTCCCAACCATTTACTGTGAGCTTGTGTCTGTCTTTGAAGTTGAGGTGTGTTTTTTGCATGCAGCAGAAGGATGACTTCTATTTTTGTATCCATCATGTTAGGGTATGTCTTTTCATAGGTTAATTGAGACTATTGGTATTAAAGGATATTAATTACCATTAATTCCTGTTATTTTTGGTGGTAGCCTTGAAGAGAGTAAACTTAGCTCAAGAAATGCCATTTTAGAGAACTATGCTGAACTAAAGCAGACAGGGCCCTGAGAAAGAGTCCCTTACCCAGTTCCCAAAGACCATTGCTAGAAACTGCTGTTCACAAAAGGGGAGCATGACTTAAGTTCCGACTGCAGAATCCATACCACCGTGACCCTGCTACCCGACCACCAAATACTCTAGTCAAAATACACCACCATCATTCCTGGACCCAGATTCAAGGAGAAATTCCTCATATTAGCTGTCAGCACACAAACTTGTACTAGAGTAACCCCAAATTATGGTTTTTCCCTTTAAAAGTGGCTGTTACCCTCCCCTCAGGAGCCCCTCCTGATTTTGCTGGCAAGAGCTGAACTGGGTTCCTTTTCATGGCTTGTATTTACATAAATAAAACTTGCTGTTGCATTCTGGACTTCTCTGGTCCCTGGTGGTCTCTTTGGGGTTCTGAACTTGGGCACAACAGCTTGAGTGTATTTTCTTGTTTTTTTGGTTTTCTTCTGTGGGATTATCTATTTTGTCAGATAATAGGGTGGCAATACCTGCTTGCTCCCTGATACTATTTGCTTAAAATATCTTTTCCATCCTTTCTTCCATTGTAAGGATGATGCCTGACATTAAAACTAACATGATTTTTTTTTGACAACAGAGACTTGGATTTTGTTTCTTAATTTATGTAGCCTTTGTCTTTTGATTAGACTGTTGAGGCCATTAATATTTAGAGTCATTAAATATCATTTTAATTCCTTTTTCTGTTACGACTAGTTTAGGGGAGATGTCTACTTTTTAAAAGAAATTTGAGTATGAAAGCCACTTGTTTTAGTTTTATGTGTTTATTATACCACATTTCATCCTTTTACCATAAGCTGGTTTCTATATTTGGAGTTGAGTTGTGTTTTCTGGAAAGATCACTAATGGTAGATCCTGATATCTCATCTAAGCTGATAGTCTGTGTATTTTTTGTGGCACAAACAAAGGTGCTGATGTCCAATATTGCTACTGAAAGATGTATAATAATTCCTCTCATTTTGTTGATTTGTGATGTTTGCTCAGGAAGTTTTGGATTACTTGTGCTAGTTTTATTTCTTTGTTTCTTCTATGCTCTTGAGTATGTTCATCCTTCCCTACAGGTTGAAGTATTATTTCTAGATCTTTCTTTAATTCTAGGTTCATATTAATGAGTTACTTTAATCTGATTATATTTGGAAAAGTTTGATTTCTATTTCAGTTTTAACAGACTTTTTTGCATGATATACTCTGCTTTGACTATTGTGGCCCTGTTGTCTTTAAAGTGTAAATAATAGTGTATTTTTTAAATACACTTTTTTTTAATTGAAAAAAATGTATGTGTATGTGTAGATTTCAGCTTCTTTTCTTTTTTTCTTTTTTCAGTTTTGTCTTGTTCTTTGTGCTTTGTATTTCATTAAATTATAGCTTTTTCACTCAAGGCAGATCTGCTTTCTAAGCCACCTTGGGACCTTGGGACCTCTTGTCCTTGCTGAGGAGGAGATAAACTAACTGATGGAGAGAAGAGAGAGTGACTGGGAGGGGTGGGAGAGGGAAGGGAGCCTGAACAAGGGGATACATAGATAAAAAATATGACTTTTTTCATAATAAAAAAATTATAGTGCTTTTCTTTCTAAAAATCTTGTTACATTTGTTGTTCTCTTCAGTTAAAAGTATTTCTTCCATTCACTGTTCTGTTTAGAGTTTTGTTGGCTATGACTCTTGTAGACTATTTGTTTCCTGAAAAGGTTTTCTTTCTCCTTCAGTGATGGAGATAGTTTTGCTGGTCACAGCAGTACCAGTTGACATGCATGGTCTTTTTGGATGTGAAATTCTTCAGACTCTTCTGGCTTTCAGTTTCATTTGCAAAATCAGCTGTAATTCTGATGGATGTTAATTTCTAAGTGACTTGTGTATTTTCTTCTTTTACAGTTTTTAATATTTTTCCTTTTTTTTTGTATATTTAAAGGTTTACCTGTCATACGCTTTGGGCGTTTCTTTTCAAAAACGTCTAGTTGAAGTTCTGTTTGTTTTGTGTATCTTTAAGTATTTAATGTCTTTTCTTATTTGGTAAATTTTTTTCAGTAATCTTGTTAAAAATCTGGTCTATGCTATTGATCTAGAATTATTCTCTCTCATCTATGCCTATAATTTGCAGATTTGATTCATTCACAGTGTCTCAAATTTTCTGCATAGTCTTTTACTGTGCCTTTTATTTATTCAAATTATTTGTCAGTTTTATTGAGATCTTCTACTTATCTTCATATTCTGATATTCTATCTTTTGTTTGATCCATTATATTGGTAAGGCTTTCCACTGAAAATTGGCTATCGAATGTTTCAATTTTTATCTTTATTTTAGCCATTGATCTCAAATTAGACCTTTGGGTATGGAGATTGGCACCAATGGGTGTGTGTGGGGGGGGGGAGATGTAATTTACACAGCAAAGTTGGCTCACAAAGAGAGGGTTCACAGTCTTGCTTCTGGAATAGGCTTGTGAGTTTGCAGAAAAAATAAAAGCCAACTTCCCCAGCAAAGGTAACTAAAACCCATAGAGGTCATGCCTCCTTGCAGGTCTAAAGCAAGGCTTGTGCATCTGGGGATAGAAGTGTGGGGGAATGGGATGGGAAACAGAAGAAGAGACTTACCCAGCAAAGAGAACTCAAAAAGACAGTTTTTGGCCTGGATCTGGATTGAGGCCTTGGGTTCACAGATGGCTGTGGTTTTGAGAAAATGAAAAAAGGAGACTTACTCAGAAAAGGTGACTCACTAACCTAAATTAATTGTACTGATAGACCCCAGACTCAGGATACTATCCTCGGGAAGGGGGGCCCCAAGAACCCAGACTCAAGGCCAGTTGATGCACAAAGCATGAGGATTTATTTCACCTGTATAGGCAGGCTTCCTCCCTGCCTCAGGAGCAAGGGAGCAGCAAGGGAGGAGCAGGGATTAACAATCTCATATCTCTTTTAAAGACTCAGACCATAAAATCACCATGGCAACTGGGGAAACACATGATTGGTCACTTTAAAGGTCATACTTTAAAGTCATAAGGTTGTTCACAATAGTCATGGGATTGCCTTAAGATCAGCTGGTTAGGGGGCTTTTACAACTGGGTGTTAGTCACGGCTATTCTGATTTGGAACTTCTGGTATTTTAATCTCAGGTTTGACTATTATGTCCTATCTGAGTTGATTACGGCTATCTGGGTTGGGTCACTCTGTTTCCTGAGAGACTTTAGTTCTTTGTTCTCATGGGTGGTGCTCTGCTGAATAACTGAACTGAATGCCAGAGTCAGGTCCTAGAACCCAGGGTCCTTCAGTACTTTTGTATTCAAACTCTGTTTAGGCAAATACACTCATATAGTGTTACTGAGATGTTTACTTACACGGGAAATTACTTCTTACTCTACTATATAGTGTGGTGATATGTTATTTATTTAATAAAACCTGAAATATCCAGAGACAACACACAGTCAAAACCTAGGCAGACAGCTCAGGAATTTCTTGATCTTTGAGTACAAGGACAAACAGCTGGGATTCAATGACGCACACCTTTAATCCCAGCACAAGGAAAACCTGGTATTGGTGACCTTCGCCCTTAATCCCATAAATGAGGGACAGTACTGTCTGTGTTTCTGTGAGGGAAAGAGTTGCTTCTGCCTTTAATTCTTATCTGGATGGGATCCAGCAGTCAAGAAGTATATTTAAGGCTGCATAGGAAACCAGGAGAATAGAAGCTGGAAGACAGCTGGGTGAGATTTGACTGTGGTGTTTCTTCTCTCTGGTATTTCAGCCTTTCCCCAATATTTGGCTTTGAGTCTCTTACAATACAATCTGAATTCATGCTACAATATATTAGTGGTAGGGTCCCTAAATGTATAATTAGAAATTAATATTTTTAAAAAATATTTATTTTTATTTTATGTGAATTGGTGTTTTGACTGCATGTATAACTGTGTAAGGGTGTCAGCTCTTGGAATTACAGACCATTGTTAGCTGCCATGTGGATGCTGGGAGTCGAACTCAGGTCTTCCAGAAGAACAGTCAGTGCTCTTAAACACTAAGCCATCTCTCAAGCCCAGAAATTAATATTTTATCTTGAGTATTAAACTCAAGATTTCATGGTTCAGAAGAAGTTGCTCTATGCATCTGCTACTCCACTGAGTGTATTTTACTTTTATTTTTGTATATCACCAAAGATAAGGCAAATATTTTTCATGCTATGACTTTTTTTGGATATCTGATTTAAGGAGGGTAGAAACAGATGGTAGCTTGTCTTACAGTACAGCTGGAGCTTCCTGTTTTACCAAAAACCCTTGATAACCAAAAGACCATCTCTAGAGGTCATAATTTTCAAAACTGTAGCCAAGGCTGTCACATGATATTTACCAAGTGCAGTAATGCTAGAATATTATAGGTGAAGCACAAATGACTCCTCTTCTTTGGAGGAAAAAGATAAAATCAGTCTAGCCATGCTTAATTTAAATTCTGTTTTTGCTGTGCATGATTAACATCTGCAGTGTTACAGTTAAACATGAAGCCACCCATACCACAAACCCAGCTTATCTTTTATTCAGTTTTGAAATAAAGGTGCTCTACCATGTGGGCACATTCCTAGTCTTCAATTTCTATGGGAAGATACTTTCTCAAGGGGAATGCCAATAGGATCTCACTGTGTGTTGTCTTTCATTTTTTATGTAAAATAAAAACTGATTTCCCATTTCAACAGACTGAACTTTAGTGAATTAAGTGATATACATGCACATAGATACATTTGCATCTATAAGTTCATAACAATCTGCCCTTAATAGCATCTTTCTCTGACCTTCTCTTCCCAGTACATACTTTTTTAAACTTCTGTATATGAGCAATGTGCATAGTGTAAATTTTCTTAAGGAGCTGATCTTAATCGTGGTCAAAGATGGGAAGGAAAAACCTCACTATACTGTGTACATCGTGTCATAGGTTTAAAGTGAACAAGAGGAGAGAAGTCTTGGAGTTGTTTTTATTGGAATTGTGCTGCATGTTCATATTATGTTGTTGTATTTTATCACATTCAGCACCTACTTAAAATGCATTATTAATTTATGCTCAGTTCTGTTTTCTCTTCAGACATCTTGAATACAGAAATATTTTTCTTTTGATCAAGTCTTTGTTTCCCCTTGACACCATGCTCCCTGAAATTTTAATGTACATTTTACTTTTTAAACAATTTCTTTGCATGTAGTTGAGAATTTTTGATATCCAGGGATTGCTCCTTGTTTTACCAGAGCATCTCAGATTCTAAACATTTTCAACGTCCCAAGGAATCTTTAAAACTTATAAAAATCTCTTCAGCACAGCAAACTAGATTCAACATCATAGGTAAATGGTTGTTCTGATGGAACAGACTGTGGAGGTAGAAATAGAGATGGCTCAATTTAGATTCACAAGTGTTCCTTAACTAGAAGACAACTTATCTTCCTAGCTGGCTGGTATTTGCTTGACCTTTTCAATGGGAGAATAGGGAAGTGAGTCAAGTGTTCCAAGTGGAATAGAACAAGAATGACATTAAAAAGTGAGCCTAATGCTGGAAGATTAGAATGACGTTAACAAGGAAAAAGCAGTTTTCAAGGGAACTACATGGAGGCCAATAAGACTAAGAGTTTGGCCATATGATGAGTTATAAAGACAGTAAATCATTTATAAAGGGAACATAATATGAAAGCAATTTGTAAATAGGTTTTTGATTGTCTCTATTTGTAAAAAATAACAAACATCCAGACAAAGCTATTCAAAAGAGACAGGGAAGGCTATTACACACTCATCAAAGAAAATAACATCTGAATGACGTTTCAGTTCTATGCCCCAGACACAGGGACACCCAAGTTTGGAAAGAGACACTACCATAGCTTAAATAGCATTGACTCTTACACACTGATAATGGGAGACTTCAACCCACTCTCTCAAATAAACACATCATCCAGACAAAAGCTAAAGAGAGAAATCCTAGATCTAATAGACATTATAAACCACATACACCTGATAGATATGTAAATCAGAACATTTCTCTCAAACACAAAACTCCTTCTACTCTGTACCTCATGGAATCCTCTCCAAAACTGACCACATGCTTGGACACAAACCAATTTTCAACCGCTACAAGAATCTTGAAATAACTCTTGCATCCTATCAAAGCACCAATGATTAAACCTGGTCATCATCAATAGAAACAAGAGAAAGCTTACAAACTCATGGAAACTAAACAGTTTTTTAGTGAATGAAAATGGATCAAGTCAGAAATAAAGTCTTTCTAAAATTCAACAGAAATGAATGCACAGCATAACCGAGCTTATGGGACACAGAGTGACACTAGGAGGAAAATCCATAGCTTTAGGTGCCTACATTAAAAAAAATTGTACAGCTCTCATATAGGCAACTCAATAGCTTGCCTGAAAGCTCCAGAACACAAGGAAAAAAATCACACCTCAAAGGAGTGGAGGACAAAAAATAATCAAACTGAGTGCTGAAACCAATAAAATGGAAACAGAGAACAATACAAAGAACCAATGAAACAAAGAGCTGGTTCTTTGAGAAAAATCAACAAGATAGACAAAGCTTAACTAAACTAAGTAAAAGACACAGAGAGAATCCAAATTAACTTCAGAAATGAAAAGTGGGACATAACCACAGACAAAAATGAAATCCAGCCTGGCGGTGTTGGCACACATCTTTAATGCCTACACTCAGGAGGCAGAGGCAGGTGGATCTCTGTGAGTCTAAGGCCAGCCCTGTCTGTAGAGTAAGTTCCAGAATGTGCTCCAAAGCTACACAGAGAAATCTTGTCTTGAAAAAAAAAAAAAAAGAAATCCAGAGAATCACAAGAACATATTTTAAAAACCTATGTCAAATTGGAGAATCTAAAAGAAACAGATAATTTTCTCAATAGGTAGGTACCTTGATACCCCCCAAAAAAACAAAATAAAATAATGTAATTATAGAGAAATTTTTCTTATGAACATACATGCAAAATTATTCAGTAAAATACTCAAAAACTGAATCTAGGAATACATCTATAAGATCAGCCACCATGTTCAAGTAGGCTTCATTCCAGAGATGCAGAAATGATTCAATATCTAAAATTAAAAACTGTAATCCACTATATAAACTAACTGACAAAAAAGAGCCTACATTATCATCTCATTAGATGCATAAAAGTTTGTTTACATATTCTAACACACCTTTTGGGGAAAAATCCTGGAGAGATGTGTATATTGCACAAAAAATGCAATATACGACAAGCCTATGGTCAATATTATCTTAAATGGAGAGAAACTCAAAGTAATTCCATTAAAATCATGGACAGGACAAGGTTGCTCACCCTTTTTATATCTATCCAATATAGTACTTGAAATTTTATTTAGAGTAATAAGGGGAAAAAAGATGAAGGGAATACAAAGAAAAAAGGAAGAAACTAAAGTGTTTTAGTTTGCAGATAATATAATAGCGTACATAAGTGACCCTGAAAATTTCATTAGGGAACAACTACAGCTGATAATCACATTTAGCAAAGTGACTGGATACAGGATTGACTGAAGAAAAATCAGTGGCCCTCCTACATACAAATGACAAAGGGAATGAAAAAATAATCAGGAAAACAACACCTTTCACAGTAGCCTCAAATAAGAATATCTTGGGGTAACTCTATCCAAGCAAATAAAAAACTTATATGATAAAACTTCCAATCTTTATAGAAAGAAATTAAAAAAGATATTAGATTATGGAAAGATCTTCCGTGCTTATAGTTTGGCAGGATTAACATAGTTACTGTGGAATAATCCTTCTGTACACTCAGAATATATATTACTCTCACTGATTAATAAAGAACTGTCTGACCTATAGCTGTGCAGAACCAGACTAGAAAAATTCTTGGAAGGAGAATATCAGAATCAGAGTTGCCAGGAGACACAGAGGAAGCAAGACCTGCTGAAGGACAGGTAAAGCCATGAGCCATGTGACAATACACACATTAATACAAATGTGTTAATTTAAATGTAAGAGTTAGCTAGTAACAACCTAAGCTACTGGCTGAGCATTTGTAATTAATAGTAAGCGTCTTTGTAATTCTTTTGGGACAGAAAAACCTCTGCCTACACACAGTGGTTATTTGTGGTCAGGAAAATTCTGCCTACATACAGTAAAAATGGCCATTCTACCTAAAGCAATCTACAAAGTCAGTGCAATCTCCACCAAAATTCCAAAAAAAACTCTTACAGATCTTGAAAGACTAATTCTTAACCTCATATAGAAAGATGTATTTTCAATGTGATCACATGTGTTAATTTGGTCAGATTCACAAAGTTCTTACTATGGGGTGAGAGTTTATATTTGTATTGTGTTAACTCATTGCGAAAGATTGTTATTCAAACTATACAGACTGGCACAAATTTGGAAATTAACTGAACCCAAACTGAAAACAGAGTTTTTGAAATATTTTTTGAAAACTGACAAAACCACAATAATCTGATAACATTTAAAAAAAAGAATAATCTTTCATTATGAATAGAGTAGAAAATATTATGAAAAATAGGCAATAGTTAAAAAATTATTATCTAAATAGGACTTGGTGGAACCTGTCTCTAACCCTAGCACATGGTAAGACAAAGAAGGGAGATGATGAATTCAGGTCAGCCTAGGCTATATATAGTTCTATGTCTCTATCCTCCTAACAAAATTGTTACATCATGATGAGAATAATTAGTAAATTTTATGTTCTATAATATTATGAACTGGACAGAAAAGGCAATAATTAGGTAAATAGTTATTTAAATAATGAATCTGATCTGCTGAATGAGTGAAGAACTTTACCTGCACTTTGATAATTTTTAGTATGATAACATATAATAACATATAAAGGCAGACTCTTTAAGATGATGCTAAAAGTCTCAGTGGAGACACTAAGAGACAGGAAGGCCTGGACAGATTTGCAAATTCTAAGAGACCAGAGGTGTGAGCCCAGATTACTATACTTAGCAAAATTACCAATCACAATAGCCAGAGAAATGTAGCTGGACAAATGATATTTGGAATGCCAGATCCTAAGTATTGACATAGAAACATTATTAATTATGAAAGTTTGGCCTTAGCTTCGACTTGTTCCCAACTAGCTCTTATAACGTGAACCAACTTGTTCATATTACTCTGCATTTTGCCATATGGCTTATTATCTTTCTTAGTACCATACCTCCCGCTTCCTCTGGGTCTGGCTGGCAAATCTCTGCCTCTCTGACAGTGTACAGAATGGAAAACATTAATAAACTAATTATACCTCTGATAGAAAATTAGTATCTCAAAGTGTAAAGAATAAAGCAGAAAATCAAGGAAACAAATTACCCAACTAAAAAAATGAGGCAGAGAACTAAGTAGATATTTCTTAGAAGATGAAACACAAATGTCTGAGAAACAAAGAAATGTTCACATCCGTAGTCATCAGGGTAATGCAAACTAAACTACTTTGAGATTTTGTTTAACACCTATGAAAATGGACAAGAACAATGAAATCAGTGACAGCTTGTTTTGGTGAGGATGTGGGGAAACTGGAACATTTATTCATTTCCCATGACCCCTTCAGAAATCAGTGTGATGGTTCCTCTGGAAGCTGAGAATGGATCCAGCTACACAGCTCTTGGACATGTACCTACAGGATTTTGTATGCTATGATGTAGATACTTGTTTATCCTTGTTCTATTCATAACACTTACAATTAGATACAGCCCAGATATCAGTGAATTATGAATAGATATTAACAAGTGGTACATTACATTACAGAGTACTACTCAGCTGTTAAGAACAATAAAATTATAATATTTGCCTGTAAACGAGTGGAGCTGGAAAAAGTCAGCCTCCTGAGTGAGGTCACTTGACCTAATAAATATATAATTTTATCTTAGATGTGAATGTTAACACTTAAGCTCTTTAAATGTGTGTTCCAGTCTGAATAAACATAGAAGCTAAGTAAATAATAAAAGATAGGGCAAAGTATAGGATTTTCTAAAAAAGCAGTAATAATAGTAGTATCATAAATAGGTAGGAAAAAAATCAAAATAGGAAAGCTAAATATGAGCCTTAAGGGATGGCAGAGTAAAGGAGGAAGTACAGAGAAAGACAAACAGAAAGAGACAAGGGTCAGAAAGCAAGTAAATATGGTAGGTAATGATGATCCACAACTCTGATGTACAACTACTATGAAACAAAGTGTCTTATGTTTATATTATGTATGTGAGTGCTTATTTTTATATTATGTATTGTGTTTGCATTAAGTACATGTCTTCTGTCTATAGAGGTCAGAAGAGGCATTGTATAATCTATAAGTGGCATTATAGACAGTTTACAAGTTGTCGTGTTGGTCCTGGAACCTGAACTCAGGTCCTCTGTCAGAACAGCAACTGCTCTTAAGCACCATGTTGTCTCCCACCCCACATCTATTCTTTTAAAATAAGATTTTTTTTTATTCATGTGTATGTGTAGAGTGCATGTTCGTGTGTGTTCTGGTGCATGCCTGTGTGAACATGAAGGCCAGAAGAGATCATTGCATTCCTCAGTGGGGGGAATAAAAGTATTTGCTGGACACCTGACTTGTTAGAAGGGTGCTGTGAACTGATGAGATTCTCATGGCTGCTCAGCAACTTCGATTAAGCACTGAGCAATATTTCCAGTCTCAGACCTACTCCATCTTTTTTGGGAGAAGGAATCAGGCGTCAGGCGATCTGCACCTCTCTTTTCTTTAGAGCACCATGCTCTAGAAGAACAGAGATGTCTCCGGCTGCCTGTAGACAGTATGGTGTCACCACCACTGTCCATGCACCATGCAGGAGATGCTGCATGATATCACCATGAAAACTTTGGGTGGCCTGTGGCTTTTATAACTTCAAGATCTCTTATTTAAGAAATTTTAGATAAATATTCTACACAACCTTAAATACTTAAATTTAAATAAAGTAAATTTATTCTAATTCTAGTCATGTAAATCAAAACCTTACTATGCTGAAACTGATGGCTACTTCCCATCTTCCTTCATCAGCAGAGTGCAGTTGTGTTCATCACACACACTGATGTCATATTCTCCATCATGAGAGTAACCAAACCAGTCTATACATAGCAGCAGGAAAATGTAGTGCTGTCCCATGAGAATGAAAGGGATTTTCAAATAAAAATACTACATGCTATGTCAACATACACACCTTGTAGTGCAATTGCAAGCTAAATATGTAATTTATCTCCCTTCTAAACAAGTATGTGACTTTCTTTTGAAGAAAAGACAATATTCATTCATACCTGAAATTTCCTCTAGCACACATGCCTGTCCATTTTTTTGGGGCGTGTGTGTGTGTGTGTGTGTGTGTGTGTGTGTGTGTGTGTGTGTGTGTGTATCCTCACTTCAGGAAATACAAAGAAGGCATGCAGGATGTTTGACAGAATTTCTCACAATGGTTTCCAGACACAATCCTATCAGAGACCCTTGGAAACCTCCTGAATGAAAACTTTCTTCTCTCACCCCTTCCCACACTCTCTCTTGGTATTTTGGTATTCTGCTCTCTCACTAGAGTGAAACATTAATTTCTGATTAGAAGATTCTAATGCATAGCTTCAAATTATTCCATATTCTTTCCACAAAACAATTCTAATGGCACGTAGAACATATGGTTAGGTTTATCACATTGATGATCTCATGTCCAGTGCCAGTATTCTGTGTGACATTACTCATCAGTGTGAAGTAGTAGCAGACAGAAACCACTTAAGGGGTGGAGGAGAAGAATTCCATCTGGCTCACAGTTTATAGAGCACAATCTGTCAGACTGAGGATGGCATCACGGCAGTACAGGAGGCTCACAGCTGTAGCTGTGGAAACATGAAAAGGCGTTTGTAGTCTGAAATTTCTCTGTTCTGCCTGGCTGGTCCCACAGCCATTTAGCCCCAAATAATCACAGGAAGGCCTATATTAATTATAAGATGTTTAGCCTGTGGCTCAGGCTTGTTATTTGCTAACTCCTATGCTCATTATTCCTATCTATACTTAAGGCATGTTGCTTGGTACCTTTTCTCATTGCAGCATTCTTGTCTTGCTTTCTCTTTGGCTGGCATCTGCCGCTCTGCTGTTACACTTCCCAGAATTCTCCGAGTCTAGCTTCTGGTCAATCAGTGTTTTATTAAACCAATATTTAACAGTGACAAATATTTAAAATGTATAAGAGCACAGTCACCCTGCAGGTATCTTGACTGGAAGTTGAGGAATCAGTAACTGGTTCTACCCATCATGCCTGTTTCTAGGGACACATTTTTCTCTGCTAGGTCTCATCACGTAGAAATTCTTCAGCCTCCAAAATGAGGCTACTTGTCTATGCACAAGTGCTCATACACATGAGCTTGAGGGGAAGTGCACATTCACATCACAGATAGCTGAGCCCTACTCTAAGCTTTATCACATATAAGCTATCTTTTAGCCATTCTAGGTCTCATTTCTTCATCCACCATAGAGTAATCTTACAGATCGACACAATGCTTCATTAAGATTGTATGCATGGGATGGTGGCCTTCAGAGCACTCCAGTCATGGAAGCACATAGACTTCAGATTGTCATCTCTTTCTCCTTTTCTCCATTTCTCTAGCCTCATCCCCAGCTCTCTAGCAGACCACTGCTGTGGTCCCCAGCTCTCTAGCAGACCACTGTTGTGGTCTCCCTCTTCTTCCTGCCTTATTTTGAGAGGGTCACACAGATCTCCAACTTTTCTTCACACTCATCCCACTGTCCCAGCTCCCCACTACAGCTGACACTCCCTGGAGACCTTCCTGCCACACTAACTGGAGATGGACCTTTACCTTTACCGTGGACCTTTACCTATCATTCCTCTCTCCCAAATCATTGGCCCTCAGCTTCACTCCCAATTCTGTAGCAGACCACTGTTTGGACATTCTCTTCTCCCTGTCTCCATCTTGAGGAGATCATGAAGCTCTTTGCCTTCAACTCTCTTTTCACTCATCCTATTATTCCAGCCCTCAACTCCAGCATGCACTACCTAGGAAACCATTAGTCAAGCCTTCCAGAGAAGCAAAGAGGCCAGTGAAGCAGATAGGTGAGCTTCAGATTTTTACTTTCCTTCTCTCCTCCAGATCCAATCCCCAAGTGTCATCCCCAGCTCTGTAACAGACCTGTAGCAGCTTCTCATCACTCCCCGCCCCAATTCCCAGGGTACAAAGCAGGTACTCATGTAACCCCCTGTTTTCCTCTTTCCAGTGATCCCTCAGTCCTCCCGCCTCCTAGCCCTTGCCCATTGCTAAGAGTCAGGTCCTAATACCTAGAATACACTTTACTGGGAGCCCCAGAATTTTCTACCAAGCAAGATACATACCACACTCTCCTAAGAACCAGAGGGATCAGCAGCAATGACAACAAATAAACAAAAATAATGTCAAAAACATCCACCCAAGAAAGATAAAACCAGATAATCAGCACCTAGAATTACAGGGCTCTATATCAGAAATAATTGAAACTGTGTTTCTGATGGTGATAGTGCAGGTGAGCTGACCTTGAGGGCATAAATGTGGGAGAGCTAGCCCCAGTTCTCATCTGTCATGCATTGTGGATGTGGGAGAGATGCCACTCTCGCCCTTCACTGCCTACAGGACTCAGGAGAGCAGGTCCTGCACCTCATCTGGCATAACAGTAGTGCCAACCCTATTGGCAGGCACAAGTGTGCCTTCCCTGTTAGGACAGTGAGAGAGCTGCCCGACCACCAGCAGATGCAGAACTAGCAAGAGTAGGCCTTGCACCTTTCCTGGGCAACACAGTAGAGCTGATCCCATCTACCACATGGTGTGAAGCCCCCTCCCCACACTCTCAAGGTTTGTGGTAGAAGAGAGAGCTGTCTCAAAAATCATTAGAGCAACAGAGGTGACTCTGCCTCTCACTAGTTGCAGCACTAGGCAGAGTGTCCCATCTACCTTGACTAAACAACACAGTGTAGCTGACCCTGGTATGGGTGTGGGTGAGCCAACTGGAGGACATGAGAGCAGAAAAATTGGTCCCGCTCCTTGCTGCTTGCTACATAGGGTGAGCTAGCCTGGAAGTACTGTAGAGCCCAACCCTAGTGTTGAGGATGGAGGAGAGCTGGTAGGCTGACCAACCCAGCAATCACCCAGACTCAGAATCAGAGCTGTCAGTTGGCCCATTCCATCATTCACTCCATCTATGATCTGCTGGAGCACATGAAGAGGCTGGTTCTGAAGACCCAAAGTTACAGAATCTCCATGGTAACAATAGGATATCCAACAGGATATCCAGGGAGAGCCCAATATTGATGATGTAGCAAAAACTGGAGATGTCAAACCAACAACTCAATGCAATGAACACTTGCAAGTAACAATATATCAACTAAAGGATGGTGGTGTATGTATTACAGCTTCCACAACAAGGCTTTTTTTCTTCTTTTAAGTTTTATCTTTTTTTTTATCCTGGGAGAGGGTTGCCAAGGTAGAGGGAAGATGGGAAGGGACAGTGAGATGTGTGGGATTGAGACATATGATGTGAAATCCGTAAAGAATTAATAAAAAGTTAAATTTGCAAAAGAGTCAAATTATTAGAACCCATCCATTCATTGACATATAAACAAGATGTAGTATTTATATATATATATAGTGAGTGTTTCTTTGCATTTATTTGGATAAAGGCAACAACTTGGATACACTTGAGGGCATTTAATTAAGTAAAATAAGCAACTCACAGAAAGCCAAATGCTACATGTGTGCACTGTGGACAGGGCATAGAGACAGAGGATACAGCAATGGCTTCCAGTAACTGGGAGATAGCAGAGGACTGTGGAGGTTTTGTTTGATTGTATGAAGTTATGCTAAATAAATTATTTATAAAGATCTGAAAAAAAAGGAGAATCAATACTTAAAAACTTATTTCTGGTAGGTTTAGTGTACCTTAGATATAATAATTATCACTAATTCTTAATAGGTGAATCAAACATCCAAATATATTTTTTGTAGATATTCTGAAGGAATTATATTTCAATGAGTCTAAAGTGCTGTTTTAAAAAACAAGACATGGTTATCGCTCTTGCATAAGCTGCATAAAAATTCATGATATTTGGCCGTAGGCTATAAGAGGCAGAAAATAGAGGGCTGTTTGCTATGGCTGGCTTCTTTTGCATTGTTATCATTTTGATGCTGGAATGCCACTAACAATCTTTCATGTTTTACAATGAAAATTGGGAATAATTTTTAATTCTTTTAATACACACAAAAAGGTTAATTTTAATTCATAAAATCCATGGTGGATAGTGTGAGTTATATGACAAATTGATTGTCTAGCATGTAAAGTGATAATTTTTTCTTGCAAATAAGGCAGACTTTACAACAATAACAGCATAACCATAATCTAAATGCACAGTGACCCCCCATTTTTTCCAAGAAGCATTAACCCAGAGGAAGCACAGGGTTTAAATTAGGGTTCAGTTAGAGTCACTTACACTAGACAAAGAAACATGGCCTTTCCAAGGGTAGAGTATCCTGAGGTATGGGAGTACATATGACTCAGCTAATAAATATTCATGTTATAGCTGATGAATAAGTGGATTGAAAGAATGGGGATATAAAATGTGAAGTCCAATATCTTTAACGAAAACCTTTTTAAAATTAGTATTTTAAAAAAGTAATTACTATTTATACTTGCTATATTATATGTTCATAATAATGTTTAGTCTATTCTTAGCATATACAATGAATTTAAAAGTAATCAGAGCATACATGTAATAAAATGTATACATTATAGAATTTGCAACCACAGATGAAAAGATTCCCTTGAAGAAATTAAAAGTTGTAAAAATATAAAGGCACATAAACACAGAAGTAAGAGAAAGTGCATATATTTCATCTGTGCTGGAGTCACAGTCTTGCTGCAAAATTCATGTTATTTGGTTATAGAACAATCGATACAGGACTGTTGTATAGGCTCACAGGGGAAGGAAAACAGCTATAATTTGGGCCCCTTGCTGCTAGTCATAAAAAAGGCCCAAGCATCAACTCGGCCCAAGTGTGCAGGTCACAAGTTTGGTCACAAGACAGGAAGCACACAGCTGGGCCCTCCTCACCCATGTCTCTTTTAGGAAGCCAGAGAAGATGGCTCCTCCCACATGGAACTTGTTCCCTTCCCAGCCCTTGGTCCTGTTTGAAGGCCTCTTACCTGCTTTCAATGTATGTGTGATCCATCTGTCAGTGCCCATAGTGAGGTACCACATGTAGCTCTGACTCTGAGAGCTCTTTGTATCCTAGGCCAAAAGACATGATACTCCCTGTCTTCCCGCCTTCGAAGAACTCCAGAGACTTCTCATATCTTTTCTTACTGCCCTATATGGGAGGAAAGAGCCTTCTGAAGTCCTCCAAAGTCAAAAACCTCAAAACCCCCTTCCACAGAAGCCTCATTCTCGGGCTGCATGAGACGCACCTTAGGCACTCTATTCTGTGCACCATTCCAGTGGCAATCAGACCTTATAGCACACCCCTTCACACCCTGGTGTAAATATTGTAATGAGCTGAACCTACTGGCCTTCAGTATTGTCATTATAAGGTAGCCTGCTGTCCCCACAATGTCATGGTACTGACAGAGCTCAAGAGCTGGGAGTCAATTAGTTGAGGATACGCTTGACAGAATGGCTGTTGCAAAGCTGCAGTCGTTAACGAAAATGCTGGGGCAGTTCCAAACAGTTACATTTATGTCCACGCGGATGTGCGGTTGAGCAATGCAAACTCACCTAAGTGCACACGCACAAATGCATGTCCATGGCTATCTGTGTATTTGCACTTAATAGCTCACAAAGAGCATAGCCAGAGTTCAGTGCCTGTCCACTCTGTTTTTGTACCGCCTTATGTTCCTTCAAGGGTCGAAGGTCCACATCTTGATGACAGACATATTAATGCTGGTTCACAGCTACAAAATGCTGTTCATGCACAGGACACCCTTGAAAATAAGGTGAATTCGAGGAAGTTGAGGCATAGTTTATGACTACAGGAGAAGCGTCTGCTCTGTGATTTCAGAGACAGCCAAGGTCAAGCACCAAGAACGACGTTTTGAGTGGTCCCCAGAGCCGACTGCAGCAGCAGGCAGTGTGAAGCCCTTTTTCTTTGAGGAAACCAATATGTGAATGGCCACACTAGCACATGGAAGCCTTCACTGTATTGAGTTTGAGAACTCAGTGCATATTATGCAGGGGAGAAAAGCATGCAGCCAAGCAGCCTCCCTTTGCACCAGACCTTAGGTATATATTCTAACACTCATATTTAATTGAATTTGTATTTTTAAATTTTGTATATATGTGCAGCATTTACATCTTTTCTCTTCCACCTCAACTCCTCCTATGTCTTCCCCCCTCCCTCTAAAATTCATGCCCTTTTAATCTTTATTTTTATACACATATAGATACATATGCATACACACATATATAAACCAATATATTAATACTACCTACTGAGTCCATTTAGTTTTGCTCATATGTATATGATCTTAAGACAGAGGACTTAGTATTAGATAACCAATAAGAAGACTTGGTATTAGATATCCAATATGGGCCTCATCTGTAGGGAACACTAATTCCCCCTCTCTCAGCAGTCATTATTTGCCTGGAGCTCTTGATTTAGAGGTGGTGTGTATGTAGCCATATTGTCAGGTTTCTGGATTCAGGTTCCCTATCATAGAAGACACAGCAGATGCCCTTTCCCTATGTCTATGACAATTTTCATCCACCATTGTCTGTGATGTTCTCTGAGCCAGCTCCTATGACGTCCTCCCCCTGATGATGCAGATCCTCGTCCTCTTCTTCCTTGTCCTTGTCCTCTTTCTCATCTTCTCTGGCTATCTTAGTCTTATCTTCTCATTTTTCTAGGTTCTGGCAAGAGCAGACCCCAAGCTTCCCCACAACCTAGCTTTCCTGAAAACCTAATGGAGAGTACAACATTGTCTCATCTATTTTTTCTTTTCTCAGCATACCTTCCCTCTCTGACCTCCCTCCTGCTCCTTGCCTTGTCTCTGGCTCCCACTTCGATGGCAATGCCAGCACTCTTTTCTGTATCAAGCTCACTCACTCTGGTTAGACTGACTCAACACAGCCCTACCCCAGCACTGCAGGAGTCTTCCAAGTGATAAAGGACCAGGAGATGAGTAAGGCCATCCGAAAGAGTCACTACTTAACTTCTCACTACCTAGTAGGAACATGGAAACAAAGTTATAGAGGTTCAATGGCCTTGAAGGACAATGCACAGATTCCTATTTTTTTTTTTTCTGGACAGATTTTAGAAAGGGAGAATTCAGACTCTTTGACCAAAATGGACTATTAAGTCATACAGCATGAATTCCTTAAAGACAATGGAAGAGTATTCCGGCATAATTTAACATACTTAATTAAAAATAGAAAAGTTAGAAAATTAACGGTGGTACCTTCACAACAAAGGCTTCATTCTGGAATAAACTTCCTGTTATAGGCAGTTCAGTTGAGAATATGACCATAGTCTCTTCTAAATGAAGAATTGGGAGTAACTCACTGACCATAAGGAAAAGTATGCACCTTTTCCCCTAACACATAATTTGTCAATGAGAATTATCACCATCACTCTTTCCTTTCTTCCTTCCCTTCTTTCTTTCAAGTAATTTTTTCCAAAGGATTTTTTTTCTGATCACCCTTTCCCTTCCCAAACTTCTCCCAGATCCTCCTTGTTTTCCAAACCACACAAATCTACACTCTTTCCTTCTCTCTCTTTTTCTCTCAATAGAAACCAAACAGGCATCTAAAAAGCAATAATGAAATAAGATACTGAAAGAGGAATGTGGACACCACCCAGCCCTAAACCTTTGGCTCACAATCTATTGTGCCTACAATTATGCTGCATCAGTAGTGGGACAACTTGTGGCAGTGGACAATCGATGCTGGATTTGACTTAAGGCCCACTGCATAAGGAGGAACCTGTACCCAACATTGCATGGGTAACCAAGAATCAGAAATTAGATATCCTAGAGGCCTAGGGTAAAACCAAACACTACTGGTCAAAAAGTAAAATCAGTAAACTGACTCCTAATAATATTCTACTATACTCATAGACAGGTGGCTTATCGAATCATCATCTCATCATCAGAGAGGTTTTTGTTCCCTCTGGCAGCAGATGGGAACAGATTCAGAGACCCACAGTCAAATATGTGGAGAAAGAGTTTAATTTGAAGGTCTCCATCAAATCCGTCCACTTAGAGCTCAGATAATCCTGCTGAAGAGGAGGTAGAAATATTGTAAGAGCAAGAAGGGATGCAAAACATCAGAAGACAAAAGCTCCCTGAATCCACTAAGCAAGGCACATATGAGCTCCAAAGACCTAATCAGCAAATCAAGGCCTTCATTATTCTAAACCATGACTCTGCATACATATATTTGTAGTTTTTAACCTTAGTATTTTTATGAAATTGCTGATGAAGAGAAAGAGTGAGTCTCTGATTCTTGCTCCTGTTCTTGGGACTCTTTTCCTCCTGTTGGGTTGCTATGTTTAACTATGATATTATAGTTTTTACTTTATCTTATGATATTTTATTGTGTCATGTCTTCTTAGAAGCCTGGTCTTTGTCTTTGTCCTTTCTTTCTTTCTTCCTTCCTTCCTTTCTTCTTTTTTGGCTTGTGCCAGACTTTTTTTTCAATCAATTTTGATGTATTCACAACATCAATTTTGATTGTCTTCCACTGAAAGAAGCATAACCTCTGCCTAATTCTAACACTCTTTTCTTCTATTTTTTTCTTTCTGACATTTTTCTTTTTTTTTTTCTTCCTTCTTTATTTTGTATTTATCAAAAAAAAACACAGTAAAAAGAATTTAAAATGTGGAAGAGTTAACAATAACTATACAGAGGATAAGAATGATAGGCATGGCTTATCAAGGGAAGAAATACAAATAAGATTGCCACACATATATTTTCTTTGTGTTCATCTTTCCCTCTGAATTTTTTTTTCCATCCCTGTATATCCTTATTCAAGGTCTCTTCCCCCTCCCAACACATCTGGTCATTTTTTTCCTCTGCAACTCCCCATCCCCTCCCTGGGCAGGGAGCAGACAGTCCCATGGTCCCACTGACCCAGTAATGCTTAGATCAGTCTCCACTTCTGGCC
>PVIH01018311.1:0-38899 GCA_004025045.1 Sigmodon hispidus | reverse complement strand
CACCAGTGGCACAGACACTAAGACCAACAATCAATAAGTGGGATCTCCTGAAGCTGGGAAGCTTCTGCAAAGCCAAGGACACTGTCAATAGGACAAAATGACAGCCTACAGAATGGGAAAAGATTTTCACCAACCCTACAAGTGATAGAGGACTGATCTCTAAGATATATAAAGAGCTCAAGAATCTAGAGCCCAAAACCTTGAAAAACCCAATCAAAAAATGGGATACAGATCTAAAAAGGGAATTCTCAGCAGAGGAACTATGAATGGCTGAAAGGCACCTGAAAAAGTGCTCATCATCTTTAGCCATCAGAGAAATGCAAATCAAAACAACTTTGAGATACCACCTAACACCTGTTAGATTGGCTAAGATAAAAGGCACAGATGACAGCCTATGTTGGAGAGGATGTGGAGCAAGGGGAACACTTCTCCATTGTTGGTGGGAGTGTAAGCTTGTTCAGCCACTCTGGAATGCAATATGGAGGTTTCTCAGAAAATTGAGAATCAATCTCCCCAAGGACCCAGCAATACCACTTCTGGGTGTATACCCTAAAGAGGCACATTCACACTCCAATGGTGTTAGCTCAACTATGTTCATAGCAGCATTATTTGGAATAGCAAGAACCTGGAAACAACCTAGATGTCCCTCAACTGAAGAATGGATTAACAAACTGTGGTACATCTACACAATGGAATACTACTCAGCAGTAAGAAAAAATGATATCCTAAAATTTGCAGGCAAATGGATGGATTTGGAGAATATTCTCCTGAGCGAGGTATCACAAACTCAGAAAGATAAGCAGGGGATGTACTCACTCATTAGTGGTCTCTAAACAAACAAACAAGAAAAAAAAAGCCAAGCATGCCCAAGCTGCAAACCACAGCCACTAAACAGCTTGGGATCAGAAACACCCTGGACTGACCCTTTGGATCCCACTCCAACTATAGGAGCACCTGACTCACTCTTGAAGGAGGGGGGACAAAACTGGATTTGCCAGAAGTGGAGACTGATCTAAGCATTATTGTGTCAGTGGGACCATAGGACTGTCTGCTCCCTGCCCAGGGAGGGGATGGGGAGTTGTGGAGAAGAAAAAAATGACCTGATGTGGCAGGAGGGGGAAGGGACCTTGGATAAGGATATACAGGGATGAAAAAGAAAATTCAGAGGGAAAGCTGAACACAAAGTAAATATATGTGTAGTAATCTTATTTGCATTATCACCCTTGATAAGTCATGCTTATGATTTTTATCTTCTTGATAGTTATTGTTAACTTATCAGCATTTTAAATTCATTTTACTGTTTTTCTTGATAAATACAAAATAAATAAAGAAGAAGAAAAAAATAAATAAAATAAAATAAAAAAAGAATGATTCTGAAACTGAGGTTAAATATTTCTGTTTATAGTTTTAGCTCCATATAAAAATCCTTGAAACTTTGTGTTTAAGGCTAAATTTTTGTTTTCTTTGGTTGCAGAGGGAAAATATGAAAAGGTATATTACTTTTGCATGGCAAAACTACTTGGCTTCTGATAGGAAGTCTAGACACTTAGAAAGCATTCTTGTTCTTCCACATCACATACAGACATAGTTACTACCATATATCTACTTAAGAGTTTATTAGTAAAGGGCCTCAACACAACTCACACTGGCTTGAGATTTCGGTGTTGACAGGCTGGCCTTGAATTTATATCAATATCTTGTCTCCTTCTCTAGGTACAGAGATGGCATGGGCCACCTTGCCATGCCCTCTATTATAGTGAAAATTCTATCTTTATAATATAAAAGACTTAATGTAAAGAAAACATTGTATAAGTAGTTGTATTCAATTGTGTAAATAACAATAACAAAAAAAGAAAGTCTATATATATCTAGAGATGATGTGGGTTTTCTTTCTTGAATAGTTAACATCTGTTTTACGATAGTGATGCAGCAATCTCATGCATGTGAGAATCAAGTATGTGTGATGATTTTTTTGGTTTTGCTAGTTTAAGCCAATATATATTTTTAAGTTTTCTTTTCCTATTAGTATTTCTGACAAATCTTTTATTAGTATTACATTTTTCTTCTTTATGAACATGTTGTCTAAAATCCAGGACTCTTCACAGTAATAAATCTTTTTATTTATCTAAAAAAACTTTATGATAATTCTTGATATAATTTGCATTGTGCTGTCTCTGGCTTTGCTTCTGAGATTCTGATTAGAACATTTAACATTATTCTATAGCATTTCCACACTTTGTTATCCTGTGAAAGTTTTTTTTTTTATGTGATCCAAAAGAACAAGTGTATGGTATTCATACATCTGTATATATTCATATATGTGTCTATGAGATAGACACAGGTATTTGTAATGATTCTAAATATTTAAAATATCTAAGAAGAGTCTTCTAGTATATATGATCACAACTGTGGAAAAGTCAAATTTGATGGTTAAAAGTACAAAATATACATGCAAATATTTATAGTAATGCTATCTTTAATTTTCAAAATTATAAACATGCCAAGTAGTTATCATTGGATTCCCTGAAATGTCTATATATAATTAAATTTGTTCACTTATAAAAGCAACACAATATTCTTATGTTATGAATGATTCTCCCCTCTCTGTCCCCTGACTTCTGTCCTGTTCGTCTGCTTCTGCACCCATCTCTTAAATAAACTCTTGTGTGTGGCCTTAAAAAAAAAGAATGATTCTCAAACACTTGCTAAGTACAAAAGCCAAACACGTATACACAGAGGTATGTATAATCTAAGTCTTCATCTACATGAATTACTGAGCCAATGTAAACATACTAAAGACAAGACTAGTGTCTAGTTCTTTATCCTTGGGGTTAGGAATAGAGACTTCATATAATGAGAGATCTTTAGAAAAGAGTAAAAATACTCCAAACCCTAAAGCTGCTTTGAGTTGAGGATCATACAAGTCTATACATTTTTAAGGCATTATCCATTAAAAATAAGCAAATTTTATACCCTATATATTTTTTTAAAAAATACAGAGGTAAGTTTGGGTAGAGTTAGAGAAACACACACACACACACACACACACACACACACACACACACACAAATACATACACAGAGAGGAGACAGAGACTGAGAAACAGATAATAAAAGTTCATCTTTATGTCAATTGATGCATATATTCGTACTGACTCAGAACCCAAGCTGAGTGAGGTAATGCAGCTGTGTTGAGCTGTAAAGATTTCTAATTCAGCCTCTGAGTCACTTCCCCTCTGTGCACACACAGGAGATTCATAGCCTTCCTGCTAGTGCACAGCATGTTCTTACCTGTTAGACAGCAGTGGCTGGCAGCTGCTGACTCATCTTGTGTCCTCCAATAGACTAATCAGAGTTGATGATTAGCAATTATGCTTCATCCGGCTCTCAACTTGCTTCTTCAAAGCTGTGATAGCTTTAATGTCATTTGTAGCAAGAGGCCGGCATTTATAACACTCATCACTCATGATAACCAGAGATTTGTCAATGTCACCTGGACATCGAGCACAGGACAAAGCCACCAGCAAGAATTCTTGGACAGAGCCAGCCTGCAGAAATAGAGCTATGCCCCTGATTGCATATGTCTAATAACTCATTGCCCTCTTCAGTTTCAATAATAAGACCTTCCTCAGGCCAACTTAACTTACCATAGCAAAAGATAATATTTATAAACAACAACTACACATTATGCCTACTACAAAGACCAAAATTTGCCATTTGGTAATCCCTATTATTAAAAGTATCCTCTAGGAATTAAAAGAAAGACTAGAAGAAATTTGCACCATTCTATTAATCCAGAAGAAAGAGTGATTTAAGTCAGGCAGTTAAAGAATGGTAAAGGCCTTTCTTTTTGTACAAGGAAAATAGTCTTAAGAGATACTGAGAATTTTAGATACTTCTTTGATGCCTGTTAGCATCCATGATGTCCATGAAAATCAAGAATGCATCATGTTCTATAGCATTTCCAGCTTCCAACAGATTAAGCACATAATAATCTGCAATAGTATTTTTTTTCTATCCCTGTATATCCTTATTCAAGGTCCCTTCTCCCTCCCACCACATCAGGTCATTCTTTCTTCTCATCAACAGTATTTTTTATTGGATAATTAAAATAGTGAGAAATATAAAGGTGCTTTTAGATACATATGCATCACTGAAAGAAAGTTTCAGAACCACATAGATCCTTATAGTGAAATACATCTTCAGAGAAAAGTCAGATACCTCTGGCTAAGAATAAGAAAAAGAGCCACTGCTTCTTCCTGCTGCTGTGAATGATTTAGAAGGGAATGACTAGATACCACATGAGAACTGCAGATATGCAGGTACATGAAGGCTCTTTTCTAAGGGTTTCAATGGCTATCTTACAGTATGCAATACTTTAAGGAGTAGCATGGTGGAGAGACTTTAAAAAAGAATTCAGAGCTACTTTGAGTTTTTCATACTGCAGCTATTTCTAGAATAGATTACAACACCATAAGCATTGCAAATAATGCTTAAGAACCAGTCTCACTAGTATTTCAAAAGCACCCTAAATGGTCTAAAGGGAAGGTATACTTATTTACAAAGCCAGAAGATTGTTTCAAATCTGATTCGAGGTACAGTGAAACTCTTTTTTATATTATGATTGAGTGAGAGACAGCCGGGTACCAGCCTGGACTACTTTAATCAACTTGGATATGCTTGCTTGCTTTTCATTTTTTTGTTTTTGTTGTTTATGATGTATTTGGGATCAGTAAAAATAGGCAAACTCACAAAGTACCATAAATTGTTGTGCACTATCCATGTTTACCACAGAATAATAAAAAATGTCTCTGAGCATCAGAGCAAGAGAGAAATGTAATTCTCAGAATCCAGTTCTACCTGTTAGAAAACATGAAATATCCATGCAAGCAGCCTATGGCAGATAAAGCAAAAGCTAGTGTTAACATCAGACTTAACCAAATTAGTTAATTCAGCCTAATGTACTGTTTAATATAAAGGATATGTTTCCAAATGAAGAAGATGAGATTTCATATTGCCTTTGTATTATTATCTTGCTTCACTTTTATGATGTACTAGCTGATTGGCATAACTGCATCATAATGTCTTTTAAGAAAGAGCCCAAGTAGAATTTCTGAGCAAAGCAAATGTTCACAAAGCATGGCTGTGGCTAATTTGCATTCATTAAACATTCACATTCAGTGAAGCAAAATTAATCTTGAGAAATATTTACAGAAGTGCTCCCATAAATAACATTAAAAATATAGTCACCTTTGAACGAAATTAGAGCTTGCAACACCATTTTTTTAATGAACTTCACATTTTTAATTGAAGTCAGCCAGGAAAAACTGCGGTTCATCAAGGTTTTGCTTTAAATACTCACAGCCTCTCCTGCCCTAAAGATAGAAAATGTGTTGATAGAGAGATGGCCAGGTTAGAAAAGATGTGACTTCATGCCACAGGGAAAAGTGGTTAAATAACTCCTTCTTATTATATGTCTCAAATTCAAAAGGCTATGAATTAAAAGAAATGTTTGTCCAGTGAAGTGACTGTGCTCTTTCAGTCTTGTGAAAACACTGGGCACAACACTAAGCAGAATCAGGATCTGGGCACAGGATTTACCCTTCAAACACAGAAGCTGCAGAGCCCTTCAGTGTAGGATGATGGTCCTTGGCTGCATGGTTGCTATCAAACTTCCAAATGGAATCTTATTTGATCCACAATAGAAAATACAATTGTCTGAATTCACTTTTTTGTGTCAGCTGAAAATTTCTTACGTGTGGGCTGCTGTGAAAATCCCATTTGATATCTTGCAAGATCTGATGCATAGTCTTGGTAGAGAAAAGAAGAAAGAAAATAAACTTAGGGGAAGGAAGTGGAGAGACTCCAAAAAAGTCAAGAAGGTAATCTGGTACTTCTGTGTTATTGTATCCATAATGACTTGTTTATTAACTGTTGATTCATTAGAATAAAACATGTCTTGTGGCACTGAAATCAAGTTTTGTCAGGACTAGTTTAAGGTTGTCAAATATATTAATTTTCAGATTACCATAATGTCTAGGAGACAGTCCCATACTATTTTTGATAGCACTGGGTTTATATAACTCTTGGTCAATGTCATTAAGTCATAAGTTGAGGTTGGTCTTGTAATTAAAACAATTAACACTGGAGAGGCATTTGCAATGAATGGAGCCCTCTTTTAAAGGTTTATGACAAAAGTATTTACTAGTTTTTACTACTTTGCTTGTAAAAAAAAATAAACAGCATTTTGAGGTCTGTACTTGGTTGAAAAATGTCCTCTCAAAAGTCATACCCATCTAGAAGGTGAAACTCTCCTATGAGGGAACAGTTTAATTACAGGTGTAATAGAGTGAAGACCAGTCATACTTGATTGGAGTGGGCATTAAGTTCAATTATAGATGTCCTTGGAAGAAAAGAAATCTGTACAAGCAGAAAATGTAAAAATAAAAGAAATCATAGATTGCAGTGGCATGTCTGCAAGCAAAGGAATGCCAGAGATCTTGACAAGTATTAGAAGACACTAGGAAGTCTAGAAAAGAAGCCTCATTAGCGCTTTCATCGAGAGGATGGCCCTGCTGATGGCTTCATTTCAGAGCTCTAGGCTCCAGACTGGGAGAGAATAACATCCTGTAGTTTTTAACTACTTAACTTTCACTATTTTGCTACTGCAGCCCTAGGAATGTAACTGTGGCATGTGTTTAAACATTTCCTCATATACTACTAGATCTTGGTTTACCTCTGAAGTTCACAAAGCTAGCCACCACCTTTCATTACTTTATAAGTCATAGTACTGGTAGTGGACTGTCACTGGCATTGGGGAAAGATGAGTGGGTAAACTGCACTTTTATAACGTAGCCTCTTCCTATGCCTCCCAAGTAGTTAAGATTAATCAAGTGAGTTCAGATTGCCCATAAAGAACTGCCACTTTAACTTTAGCGTCTCTCAGTTTAGCGTCAGTGTTTCCATCTGTGAAATAGTGTATTAAGACTCACTAGAGTGTACTCTTTGAAGATTTATTAAATCAGTGCGTCAATAATGTATATAGGATAAGTTGGCAGATATTAAGTGTTTACTAACATTGATTGATTGTCCTTGTTGCTGTTATATATGGCTGTCATCTTCATCATCATTGATATGATATTAGGAGTTTCATGTATCCTTCCCCTTTTGTTTTATGTTTTGGTGCTAAGGACTGAACTCAGGACCACATACAAGCCTGACAAATTCCTTGCCACTAAACATGTTTCTTTAGAGGAACAGAACAGTGTGTGTGTGATTGGGTGTGTGTGTGTGTGTGTGTGTGTGTGTGTGTGTGTGTGTGTGTTACTAGATTACCTTAGTGGCTCTAGTATAGAAAGTCCTAAAATGGCTGTCTGAATCCTAGAGAGACATAGAGAGCCCAAAAGATACTCAATTCAAGAAGCTAAATGCCTCAGAACATGATACTCAAAGCTTGGAAGTTCACTGGAAGGTTTCGGTGTTGTGTCCATATTCAAAGGCCAAGCGTTTGGGTTTTAGGCACATGGATAGCATAGCGTGTCATTACATAAGAAACTGTACAAAGGATAAAAGATTCCATGTTCATAACAGAGGCTACTGTGAAATAATGCCATGATGTTCAGCAGAGAAATGCCAGCAACACCTCAAAGTATACTCAAAATATTTTATGATTGTCATTAATTAATTAATTAATTAATTTAGCAGCCCTCATTGCATTGCAGGATCTCCCTGTGGGGCCTAACCTACAGTTAAAGAAACTGGATTCGGGAATTCTATCTTTCTTTGTTCTTGACCTAACCTTCCTGAAAACCTAGTGGGTATTTCAATTTTGAAAACAGCACAAGTTTCCAGGAGGAAGGATGGGCTAGAAGTTTCCTCTATGGGATCTGGTGCAAGAGTTGATTTAGAACTGAAAATAGACTCTATTCAAAAGAGAGGAAAAAGGAAGAGCTTTGGAAATACAGAAAGGTAGAAGAAAGATACTGGGAAATGCACTGAAAAAGACAAGGGATGAAATAATAAGATGTAAGCCCAACACAGCTCAGCCACATAGCTCTCTAACAGGGGAAAAGACACCAGAAATCACTGTTGAGAGGTAACCCAGGGGAAACAGAGAGGAATTTCTACCCTCAGGACAAGCCCACAGTTCTTTGAGGCTTCAAAACTAGTTGGTGAGACACCACTTCTGTTGAATGAGTCAGCAGTAGATGAAACCCCATTTATTGACCTGAAGATACCAGCTGGGTGACAAAGAAACCAACTGGAGAAAACTAAGCAACTCAGAAAGCCCAGGGGACAAAATCAGCCTCAGGCCAGGGAGATTTCATTTGCAACAGCCCCAGAATGAGAGAGCCCAGGAAGACATTTGAAAAGAACAGGAATAGTGGGTGCTGACAAGCAAATGGTGCAGGAAGTGGGAGACACAGATGAAATAAGGGTGTACTCTGGAAAACACCACCCCATGCTTAACGACCAGCAATCTATTTCATCTGATGAGAGAAAATTTGAGATTTTTAAAAAGCAGGGTATTTATTATTGTTGTTGTTGAGATTATAATGTGGGAAAAATTATGAAAAAGATTTTTTAAATTATGTATACATATGTATGCCTTATGTGAATATATGTATGTGCCTGCAGAGCCTATACAAGTCAGATATGAAGATGAAGTTACATGTGATTGTGAGCCTTCTGACACAGGTGCTGGGAATGGAACAAAAGTCCTCTGCAAAAGCACTACAAACTCTCAACTATTGAGCCTTGTCTCTAGCCCTGGGTCCTTATGCTCGGAGTCTAGTGTCAGCTGGTATATCAACCTTTAGTACTTTTGTACTGTACCTTTGTCTTCTAGAGAGCTGAGAATTCTAGAGTTCAAATGTTATGGCTATCAAATACAGCAATCAATCAGTCACTCCATTTGAGTGAGAAATCATCAGAAGAACTTGAAAGCATGAATCTGGGACCAATGCCAGCACAGATCCCAATGCTATGACTTCTTCCCACACATCCAGTGCACATGAAAGACATCCCACACTGGAAGTTTCCCCATCAAGGGAGTATGGATAGTGTTAATAGTCCACTTGGCCCACAGATTGTAGAGCTCAGTGTACCCAGCAGAAGATTGTGAAATGCAAAGACAGAAAACTTCAGAAGAAGAGGCATCTCCAGTGGACAGCATAAAACTGACCAATAAAGACTGATCAAAATCATATAACACAGGAATGAAGTAATGCACAAGTTCAAACTCATCCTATGTACATACATATCTGGCAGTCTCCAGATGGCAAGGATGAAGAAGCCCCTTCAATACTTAATGTGTTAATTATTGCTTTTTTCCAACCCCCAAGTAGTAGTACTTTTACTTCATTGTGTGTTAATCACTTCATATAGTAATCTATCTAATTTTATCTACATGATTTTTTATTATTAAGCAGTGTGTATTCTTTATAGATTGTTCTTAGATAATGTCAAACATGTACATAATGTATTTTGATCATAAAGGCTTACAATTACCTTATCTTTCCCCCTAATTCTTTCTGAACCCTTTATTTTTTTAACAAACTATCTACTCACTTTCATGTCTTAATTTATTACCCATTTAATTTAATTAAGATTAATTGAATGAGTATAGGTAGAGAGTTATTAACTGCAGCAAAAATTATACCACTGAACAAAGTGTGCCACCCCCTTTTCATATAGCTATTAATTGCCAGTGGATACTTAGGGAAGGTTTGAGCCAGAAAGAATAAGCTATACAATAAGAAGATTTTTGTTTACAAGTAGATAAATCAAAATCAAGAGGATTCATAATTGCAATCCTCAAGAAACCTATAAACATTGGGTTACTCTGTAGAATCCATCAATGACTGAACTCAGAGACAAAGAACTGAGCTACATGATGGCTGAACATTTCAAATGTTCACTAAAAAGATTTCTTAAAAGCTGGAAATGATGGAATATAGTTTTAATTGTAGTACTCTGATGGGTAGATATCTGTGAGTTCAAAGCCCAGTAGCTGTACATATTACATTCCAGAAGAGCTAGAACTACAAATTATGGAGACCCTCTTTCAAAAGCAAATTTTTATTAGTAACTTCAACTAGGATAAAAAGCAACAGGTAACCAAAATCAGGAGATCACTTAGGATCCTAGAGAGGAAAGCCAGCAATATAAACGAAAAAGTTGAAAACATAGATGAGAATGTAAACAACATAGATGAAAAAGTAAAAAAGGCAGAGGAAAAATAAAGCAATGGCTTCCAAATTTTGAGAAAAGAATATGTATTTTATTGAAAATAAAAATTCAGTGTAATAGGTTTTTTTTTTAAATCACAATGGCAAGATTCACTAATAGAGATGGATAATAATAGAGAAACAAGAGAAAAAGTATACAGGATAGAAAATAAAGTTGGAAAAGGTTTTATGAAATTACCAACAAAAAGGAAAGAGCATAAGTATAGCTCCTAGGAACTCTGAAGCATGATCAAGAAGCCAAACCTAAGAATCCACAAGGAGAAGAAGGGGTGAGATAAAAGCTAAAGAGCTTTAAAGAATCAATTCAACTGGATTCTCACATTCCAGACAAACAAGTGTTTTAACAGCCAAGCACAAGTGTGAATCTGTCAATGTTTTCCCTCACATATCATAGTTAAGATATCAAAAACACAAAGCAAAGTGAAATTTGTAAGTCACTACAAAGGCAAACACATCAGAATAGCATGGAGTGATATATTTCAAGCTCTGAAGTAAATAACTGCCAATCCAGATTGCTATATTCAGCAAATCTATCTTTTTAAGTTGCCGGAGAAATAAAGACATTTCAAACAGGCAAAAACTAAAACAGTTTGTGACTATAAACCAGCACTGCAGAAGATGCTTAATATAATACTGTGCACAGAGGAGGAAGAAAAACAGCCTCAATAACGGGATCACAGGAAATAATAAACTTCATCAGATGAGCTGAGGATGTCTAGGATGGAATCATTCATATCCAACACCAGAAACCAGCAAACCCTATATTCCAATAAAGGAGAAAGAAAATGCAACACTAATATAATTAAATAGAAAACAAAATCAAGTTACAGGAATTAGTAAACATCTCACAATAAAGACCTTATAAAAATAAATATAAATCAACTGAAAAAATAAAGAAATACAGGCTACCTGGCTGGAATAAAATACTATGTCTAGCTTTTGTTGCCTCTAAGTAGCATCTAGTTGGCAAAGGCCCCAGTGAAATTGAAGTTTCATTGTTTACCTGAGTGAATTTATAATTGTTACCAGGGAAATGTGGACCTCCTCTTTGTGTTCTTAGTCTCATTAATAAAATAATTTGGGAATGGATTAAAATGAATCTCTAGGATAATTTTGTTAGATTTTAAAACAAACCCCCTAGGTGACAAGTGTAAATCTCAACAGCTTCCCAGTAGAGGGAGATTAAAAAAAAAAAACTTAAACATTTGAAATGCTATATACAGCAGATCTCAAAGAAGTTAAAGTTTCAATATTTGTTATGTACATCCAGAGAACAGGAACTTAATTGTTAGTTACCTAATAAAGACTCAAGTAGGAAATCACATAAAGGTATCTAGATAAAGCCTTTTTGTATAATTGGTTATTACTCTATGTGACCATCAGTATTATGACTAATTTATTATATATAAAAAACTTATAAATTTTGAAATAATATCTTACCTTAAGAAAAGTGTTAAAACAGTCAAAATAAAACCAAAGGATTATGAGTGAAATGGGAATAAAATAGTCCCTAAATTTTGGGTTTTCTTCTGTTCCATATCAGGTAGAACAGAGATTTTAAGAGACAGAGATTTTGAATTTTACATTAACAAGTATGCTTGGGTTTAGAGAAGGAAAGAGCCACACTCCAACTCAGCCAGCTTTAATTTTCAGTTAAACTGGGACGACAAAAAAATTTTTTTGCATTGTATGTGTCATAAGATAAGTAGAAAGAGACATTTGAAGATTTATGAAATTTTATCCCGTTGGAAATGTGATCTGTCAATAAGATAATTTACTCCTTTTGGGGGGGCATTTTTTTTCCTAGATGATTTATCCTTTTTTCTACATGTCTCATTTGTTCAGTGGTGATCAGATTCCTTAGCTGGATTGTTAGGGTATGCCAGGTATAGCATCACATGTAGGGCAGCTCTGTGTTCAAGACCTTGCTAATTCCTTTTGGGGGAGGGGGTAAAAAGGCACAGCAAGCAATGACACAGTCTCTGGAGAGTAGTAGAAATACATAAATCCAGTTTTATTGAGGGAGAGAAAAGCTTAAATACCCTCCTCCCAGATGATTCTCCCAGCCAAGGGAAAGAGATTTGATTTGCTGGTATCTGCAGCTGTGTTGTAATAGCAGTCTCTCATTGCTCTAGGTCACTTTGTAATGGACTCCACCATTGTTGTCAAGACCCCAGGCAGATTCCAGGTTGGTTTATGAGAAAGTGCTAGAAGCACACATCTTATGAAGTACCAGTTATCACCAGTTTGAACTGGTTGAGGCCAAGCTGGTCTCCAGGCCCTTACAAGACTAAACATTCTACATATTTACACTTTTCTTTTTATATATGGGACATGCTCGGTGGGAGCTAGCCTTGACCTTCCAACCTCAGGAGGGCTAAGCATTTTGGACTGTGTCTGTCTTAGGTTGGTCTGCCAAACAAGCTCTTACCTGTCTCTAAACATCAGCCCTTGAGTAGCACCATGCCTGGAGAGCAGTCCAGGGGCTAGGCTTAGGCAGTAAGTAGCCTTTTGAATTTCAGTGAACCATATGTGAAATACCTCTCTATGAAGGCTGTGTTTTGGGTACCTAAGAGCCATTAAAACCTGAAGGGTCACTTTGGTGGTTGCTCCTTGCTGGAGAATATGTTGTAGAAGATACTTAAACAAGAGAAAAATTAAAAAGCATTATTCTGTCCAACAACACATAGGTAAGGATCCAGGAAGTGTCTAACAGTTCTTCCATTCATTAGTTCCATTCCATCAGTTCCTAGGGTCCTGACTAGCACCTTTGTTATATCTAATTGATGGGCTTGTTCCCAAAGCAAGATAAAGTAATTAAGAAAATTTATCTGACCAGGTCCCTTTTATATATTATGCCAGTAGGTTTCTCTCTAATGAAATATGGGGGACCTATAGGATGTGAAACAAATCGCCTGGTTTCTGGGATCACAGACTAAAAATGGCACATCTCTCAACAATGTTAATTCTTCATCTATAAGATCAATTTGGTGTTGTAATATATGTATGGACTGATAGAAATGTTGATTAATGACTTCCTGGGCGTGTAATGCCTCAGTAGACTCAGCTACCATTTGATTCAAGGTCTTTGCTGTGGCAGCAGTTTGTGTGAAACTGCTCTAGCTACTGTTCCTCCTATTGCCAGAAGTATGGCAGTAATAATGGCCGCTGTAATTAATTAGTACAGCAAGGAGAAAACACATTTCTTCTGTGGTTTCTTCTATAGCCAGAGTGTCTTGATCTGTTGCTGGACAAACATACTTGGAGGGTACTCATACAGGTGTTGTTGAACTCTGGGCAAAAAGTGTACTCTCACCCTCAGTTAAATGTGAGGGGGGGGCAGGTAACTACCATTGAAGAGAAATGGGATCTCTCCACCTGACAACTGATGGTGGTATATCCCTAGACAAATAGGCCTAGTACTTATACTACATATATACTAAAGTCAATCCAGCTTCATTAAAGCTGAGGAAATTAATGTGAAAGAGACCTTCCACCAGAGCCAAATTAGGATCTCTCTTAGCTTCTGGTGATAATGTCTTTGCCAAGAGCTCTCTAAGGGTTTTATTAGCTCTCTCCACAATGGCTTTGTCCATGTGGATTTTAAGGGATGCCTGTTGTGTGAGATATCTTCCAAGAACCTTAGAATTTATTAAGCTCTTGTGACCCATAAGCAGGGCCATTGTCAGTTTTAATGGCCCAAGGTATTCCCATGAATAGCATGGCTAACTCAATTGCCTTGTAAAGTTGGAAGCTTTTTCTCCAGGCACTGCTAGTGCATACATGAACCCAGAGCAGGTATCAATCATTACATGTCTCAAATTACTATATAGAGCATAATATGTTACAACCATCTGTAGTGGGATTATGATGTTACATTGTAAATAATTGTTCTGCCTACTAGTTTAATAAAAAAAAATGCTGATTGTCTGAAGGCAGATAGGAAATGTGGGTGGAGCTACCACAGTAGGAAAACTCTGGGAACAGGAAGAACAGAGCAGACACTAGAGAAGCCAGCAAATGCAGAGCATAATATGCTGCTCTGAGAAAAGGTACCGAGCTGTGTGGATGAACAGGATAAAAATCATGGGTTAGTTTAAGGGCAAAGGATTTGCAAGTTACATGCCTAGGCCTGAGGCTGATCAGGATAAAATTAATGTAAGTGTCTGTGAGTCTCTGGGGGACTGCAGGAATGCAAGACTGAGGGACTGGGCTAGGGGCCAGGCCAGACAGCCCAGAAACTTATTACTGCAACTATCTGCCATATAGCATCAGGTATCAAGCCTTGTGAGTTGATCCTCATCCTCTGTCAGGGCTCTAGGTGGGCCAGTGGCGCTCAAGTGGCACAGGTCCTAGATAGATGCTAGCACTAAGAAATTAGCAACTCTAGGAGTAATTTATAAAATTTTGATGGGATAGATGAACTAGTTATAATATTCTAGCCTTTTAAAGCAAGTCAACTGTATGTAGCTGCCAAGAATACTTCAACTTGCCTGACTTTTTTAAAATAACAAAATGGGAGTATTGTGCCTGCTTATAGAGGTTCAATGAAACCAACCTTTCGCTCCTCAGCAACTAAGATGTTTAATATAGATAATTTGGGTTTAATAATTGGCCACTGTTACACCCAGATATCTTTATCTGACAGCCAATTAATGGAAATAAGGTTGCGTCTTTTAACAACTTCTGACCTCAGGGGGACAGCAGCCCTGAGAATTGGGGGTTCAGGTCTTATGTAGAAGTTCAGTCTTCAAGACCCAATTTCTTATGCATTTCAATATTATCAAAAATTCTCTGTCATCAATTGTAAAGACTGCACTCATATCCTCTCATATATCTCTTCCATATAGATTTTTAGGCATGATAGACATTATGGGACAGATGGCTCCTCCATTACTATCCTAGACTTTCCAGTGAACAGGACAGGTAGTCATTTTGAATCTTGTTGTCATCCTACATCACTAATTGAGGACAAGGCTTCAGCTTCCTAGTGGAAAACATATCACTTAAGTTTTATTATAATAACATCTGCATCTGTGAGTCCAACTCAGGGAAAATACTTCATAGCTGGGAAATATAAAGAGCCACCAGGGAGCCACCTGGGGTGCAGCCAGCTAAGAAAGTGCAGAGCAGGTCTAACCTGCCTTGGATGAGCCAAGGAGGTCAAACTGCACAAAGAATACTTCTGGGGAAGGCTGGCAGCTCACAGCACAGGCTGGGCAAAAGAGGAAGCTGGATCTGCCTTAGGGGCTTTTGAGTTTCTCTTTTTTCTCCCTTTTTCTGCATGCTGTTTTCTATGGCTTCATCTGCTGACTCATGAGGAAAATTGGTCACAGGTATGGCTGAGATGATTGACAGGTTAGCACTGCATTGTTCCTGGAACTACTGATTATTTATTTTAATTACTTCTTCTGGTGAGGGGATTTTAAACTGGCAACTATAGAGAAGAATAGGGGTGAAAGAGAGTCTTGGAGAAATTTCTCCTGAAGCTACTTCCCTTTTTATTGATAAAAAGAATACTATCTTCTACAGATCTGGTTCCCATATGTTCTCAGGAGAGACTCATAGAGTCAACACTGAAGCCTCACTCCAGAACATTTCCAGCTCTCCTATCCTTACTCAAAGACCTTGAATCATCAGAAAAGCCGTTACAGCTCCAATGTGTACTTTCCTGCAGTGAGAAGGATTATTGCCCATTACTAACTTCAAGACAAACAACAAGCAAATCAAAGTTGTGTTTTGGACTAATGTCTTATGCTTAGTGAGGGACTTTTATTGGTCAATACACCAATAGTCCAATGTTTACACTGTGCTTAGTTTGGGTGTCCACTTATTGGGAAAGCAGATTATGCTTACATTTCCTGAGTGATCAACTCTTATGTGAAAATGCTAGGCAAACCTGAAAAAGGATTTTTGTATGCCTCCCTAAGAACTTCAACAGATAAAAACAAAACAAAACTATAAACACTGTGAGAAAAAAAGCAGTGTTCCAAGATAGAACCACAAAAGAGAAGCCAACTTACAGAAAATCAACAAGGAGGCATGGATTGTAGCAGCTTGTGCTACTTCAGGTCGTCAATCAGACTCAGGCCTGTGGATTAAAAAGACACAGACATTCAGATAATTCATTCAAAGAGAATGCCATTTATTGAAGCTCAATGTCAGACTTATATACCCTGTGCTTTCAGAGGCGTAGCACTTGGAATTTACCCAGGCAGCTGGAAAATTACTGACCAGGTAAACAGATAAAAAAAGGGCAAGACCCCAAGAAGACCCAAGGTTGTCTTATGAGAAAGTGCTAGGAGCACATGTTTGTAAAACACCTGAAGCCAGGCTAGTCTCTAGCCCTCACAAAGGAGTACTACTCAGCAGTAAGAAAAAATGATATCCTAAAATTTGCAGACAAATGGATGGATTTGGAGAATATCCTCCTGAGCAAGGTATCACAAACCCAGAAAAATAAACAGAATGTGTACTCACTCATTAGTGGATTCTAAACAAAAAAGAAAAAAAGCAAAGCATGCCCAAGCTGCAAACCACAACAGCTTGGGATCAGGAACACCTTGGACTGACACCTTGGATCCCACTCCCCCTAGAGGAACAGGTACCTGACTCAGTCTCAATGTTGGGGGGAGAAAACTGGATTTGCCAGGAGTGGAGACTGAACTGAACAAAATTGGGACTTTGGGACCTTGGGACCTCCTGCCCATGCTGGGAGGGATGGGGAGATGTGGAGAAGAGAGAAAGACCTGATGTGGTGGGAGGGGAAAGGGACCTGGAAGAAGGATATACCAAGGATAGAAAATGTGACTTCTTTATTCATAATAAATAAAAAATAAAATAAAATACAAAATTAAAAAGAAGCCTCTAGGGCCAATACCTTCTACACTGAATGCTTTTATTCTCTTGGAAAAACAGAAGAAAAGCATTCACCAAACCTAACTTTGGGGACATTCCAATTTGGCAAGTTATATCTGATCAAATAGAAAGCATTTGTTAGTCTTAAAAATTAGTTTAGATTAAATGGCCAAGTCGTTTGATAATCTATTGTCTCTTCTAATGAAGATGTCTTTTGTATTCAAACTGAACCTTTATCAATTTGGATAGTATCCAGCTTTTCTTCTCCTGAGAAAACAAAAGCAAAACCTCTTCCCCAAGGTAACACATATCCTGGTTTCCATTCTGAGGTCAACACATCCTTAAAGTATACAGCTTGATTAAGTTCAGTAGCTTTTTTCC
Organism: Sigmodon hispidus; assembly: GCA_004025045.1. Classification (NCBI taxonomy): domain Eukaryota; kingdom Metazoa; phylum Chordata; class Mammalia; order Rodentia; family Cricetidae; genus Sigmodon; species Sigmodon hispidus. The sequence continues at coordinate 21,411 of PVIH01018311.1, read as the reverse complement.
TATTATCTAGTGTCTCTCTGCCGCTGTCATTCCTTTCTCATTAGCATTTAGACAATTCAAAGTTAATAAAGCATTATGCAATCTATTTATGCAAGTTTTTACTACCCATTTCTATTTGTTTAGCATATTATTTAGAGTTTAATTTGCTCTTTCTATAACTGCTTGCTCTTTACAATTATGTTGTATACTTATAATATGCTTTACATTGTAATAAAAAACTACTTCATTTTACTAGAGATATATCCTGGAGCATTGTCAATCTTAATTTGTACAGGAATACCCATGATGGCCAGAACTTCTAACAAATGTGAGATCACAGAATAAGCTTTTTCTGAACTCAAAGCAGTTGCCCATTGATATACTGAATATGCATCTATGGTATTGTGTACATGTTTTAGTTTTTCAAATTCTGAAAAACTAAAACATCTATCTGCCAAATTTTATTTCTTTGAATACCCTTTGGATTACTTCCTGAAGGTAGTAGAGTTTGGTTATATATATGACAAGTAGGACTTTTTTGTTGCTAAATAATGAAAGAAAACATTTTTTCAAATATTCGCTATTAACATGGTGTTTTAAAAAAATTCTGAGGCCTCCAGCGTATTTTCTATTAATAGTTGAATGATTTCATCATTACTTTGTGCTAAAGGACCTGGCAGACCCTTAAGGGATCTTATGGGTGTTATGTATAAGAAATTATTTTTACTTCTGTTTATTTCTTGAAATAATATAAATAACAAATTAATTCTGACTCATTAGGAATAAATCCAGCACCTTTAATGTGTAAAACAATTCTTTCTGATTACTGATAGTCATTGACTATAAGAGGTTCTGTAAAGTCCATGAAAATAGCATATAATTCTGACTTTTACACAAAATTCTAGGAGCTTTGAGCTGCTTTACTTAAATTATCTAATTTATAATTGCCCTTCCTGATTTTTTTGCATTAGTATAAAATGTAGGGGATCCAGAATTTGGTGTTTCCTGTACAATATGAGGAAGAACCCAGTCATTTCTCTTTATACATTGAATTATCTTGCTTTTGGGGTATTTATTGTTAACTTTTTTCAAAAAAAAAAAAAATACAGCAAGCTCTTTGAGAATGGTCATTTTCTACCCATAATGAGTCAAATTGAGCATTAGTAATAGGTACTACATTTTCTGCTGAGTCTATTCTTGCTAACTGACCAAGTTTCAATTTTCCTTTTAGAATCAACTCAGAAATCTTTTCTACATATGTTCTTAATTTTTTTTACTATGGTTATGTTGTAAAAAAAATCCATTCTAAATTAATATCTCCACTTTGTATTAAAATTCCTGTAGGAAAATATATGGAGTGTAAAATAACCAGAATGCAGTCTAGCTACAGATTGACACAATTCATATGCATCCTATAACTTCTTTTCTAACAAAGCCAATTCTCTCTCAGCTTCAGCTCATAATTCTCTTTGACTATTTAAGCCCTTATTGTTATTTAAGGTTTGGAACAAATTATTCAGTTCTGTATTTTTTTTCCTTTTATAGTGGGTCATAGATGGGCAATCTCTCCCAGCATTTTTGAAAGTTATTAAGAACCTGCAATGGATCACTCCAAATTTGTACCTTCTGAGGTCAAAATTTTTGTAGCCCTATTTTATATTTTAAGTAATTAATAGAATCTCCTCTTTGTATTTTTCAACAGTAATTTGTAACATACAAGGCAAAATTTTCTTTATTTGTTCAAACATTTTCTCTGAAGTATCTATATTTTAATCAGCTAGTAAAACATAATTCATACAATGGCAAACTATAGATTAAGGAAATTGCTTGAATATTATTTCCAATGAATGTCATACAAAATATTGGCATGTTAGGGATATTTAACATTCTCTGTGAGAGAATCTTCCCTTGATATCTTTTAACAGGCTATAAATTATTAAAAGTAGGCACCATGTAGGAAAAAAATATTGCTATCTTTTTTTTGTAAAGGTATAGTAAAGAAACAATCTTTTACATTAATAACTTTAAGAGGCTATTTTTTAAGTAATACAAAAGGCAAAGAATTCTACACGCTAGAGAGCCCATTGGCTAAATCACCTTATTAACAGCTTTTATATCTGTTACCATTTTGTATTTTCTAGATTTCCTTTTAAATAACAAATACAGGAAAATTCCAAGAGCTTGTTGATTCTCCAATATGCTGGGCATCTAGCTATTCTAAGGCCTGAAATTTCTCTGATGCTAAAGGCCATTCCTCAACACATACAGTTTTTTCTGTTAACCATTTAAAGGTAGGGCTGTTGTGCCTTTGCTTTAAATTAGCAGCTCTTGTGCCCTGTACTTGTACAACATGAATGTTCAGTGACTGTTCTTAATAATACCTTTTAATATATTTCCCAGAAACATGTTAGTTTATGGTTTGATTCTAAGATTGGAGAAATGTTAATCTATATATTTCTTTGCTATAGCAAATCATGGCCCCATAAATTTATTGCTATTTTAGCTACAAATGGCTTAATTTTCCTCTCTGTCACCTGGCTCTATTTATTTGACCTGTATCATGCTCTGTTTTACCTGAAATAATAACCCAATTCCTAAAAGTTGAACATTTACCTCCTGAAGAGGCCAAGATAGATACCAAGATTATAGTCAATTATTGTTACATCTGAACCTGTATCTACAAGACCTTCAATGACAATGTCACTTAATAGAAGTTTAACTTTGGTCTTTGTTCATTTATATTAGTTTGTTGCTTCACATTTTATTCTGAAATTTTTGTTCTGTCTTCTACAGCTGTTCTGTCATCCAGAGTAGTTTTTCTTTTCAGTAAACATGGGTTATTTAATTGCTCTGAGAAGTTTACTCTACAATGACAGAAAAAAAAAAAACTGAACAGAATTTGACATGGAACCTACAAGAGGCCCCCTCAAGGCATTTCTCAGAAAGATCAGGTTGCGTTGACTGGTCCTTGTTGATCTACATTTATTAGTCCAATATCTGGCTTTTCTACACTTTCTGCATACTCCAGAATGGAGGGCCATTCTGTTTGGATTTTAAAAAACAAAAAACAAAACAAAAAACAAAAACAAAAACAAAAAACATTGTTTCTAAGAATTCCCTGATAACAGTCCATTTTTAGGTTACCTTATTTACCCCAATTGAAACACCTGACATTTTGATTTGTCTTCAAACGTCTGGAAATCATCTTTACTGTCTAAGCATCATCATGGCAATGAGATTTAATACTGACTGTACCTTGGATTCATTGCTTTATGGGTGTTGATAATGCTTTTAATGGACTAATTACACTATGCATTGTGAATTACCATTTTCAAAAGCCAGAAGCTCACTTCTTATTTGTCTAGCTTCTAAATTTGGTATCAATCTTTTTACTTCTGGACTAAATCTGTGTAAGAAATAACTGGGGTTTCTTTGGGGCCTTGTATAACTTTAGTAAATGACTTACTTTTTTTTTTTACTTCTTCATTTCTGTTTCAAGCATTCAAAGCTGCTACATGTTATAAAGTTAGGGTGTGGTCATTATATATAGATCACCTATGTATATCATCATAATCTCCCTCTCCAAGAAGTTTGTCTTGGAAGATTTCCATATTTCTATCCACACTTTATTGTTGAATGGTCTTAATCTCATCTTTCCATTAAATTCTTCATTGTAATCAAAGGCTCCAAGACTGCTGTAACCATGTCACTCTAGTCTTAATGTATATTTCTATTACAGGTGGACCATGAGTTTAATATCTGCTTCACAAAAGGTGAATGCATGTCATATGGAATTAACAATTTCTTCTGTCTTCTCAAATCTAACATTTACACAGGGATCCATTCAGCTTTTATACAGCCTTAGGGATATCTGCCATTTGGCAATTACTTTAAGGTTACTGTAAAATTAACATTGGTTGTATAATTAAAGTTTGAAATTATTATGTTTTTACTATATAGCTATATAATGTACCATTGAGATTGGTTCTCCTTTAAATTCCTCTGTCTGAATCTAAATATCTCTATCATCTGTTTTATTAAGTTTTTCTGAATCTTGTATTTTAGCACTCATATTAACCAACACTTTAATAATAAAACAAATAATGTTTATAACTGACATTATATAAATCTTATCTAAATTAGTTATCATCTTATTCAAACTGTCCATGATATTATCATACAGAGCCCTATCTATCTCCATTGTAATAGTGTTTTCCATTTTTTAATTGGGAAATATCTCTCTTTGTCTTTTTTTAACTATTTTTCCCATTTAAGAAATCCCAGTTGTCTCACAAAGTCTGCAGATGATGATGATTCAAATAACAATGAAGTGAGGCAGCTACCTAGTGTGGCAGTACACCAAGGAGGGGGTCCAGAAAAAACCCACAACACACCAGGAGAGGAAACTTGCTATCTAAAAGATGCACACAGGGGATTATGGAGAAGAAACATGTGGCAGAAGCTGCCTAAAAGGCAGATCTGTTATGTTGTGAGGGGCTAACTCAAGTAGCATTCTGTGCCCACTCACCTGGAGTTTGCTGCAGAGAGGTTGCAACAGAAAAATTACTAACTCAAAGGGCTTGAGGAAGAAAAAATAATATCTAACTAACACGGTAGTGATTCTGACTGTATGCAGCTCTGGCCTGTGCTGGAGGCTCCAAAGCCATAGGCAAGTTGCTTTTTTATGTGAATTAGTGCCCAAATATTGAAAATCATCTATAGTGCAAATTCTAAATGGTTTTAGTAATAACATCCCAAAGCCAGATAAATGCTGAACGATCAAAGAAGCAAAGGAGGAAGCCATAGTCATCTTTTAACTCCAGGATTTATCAAAATAAAAAGGCTGAGTTCCTGTCTCTGCCCTGACTTATTACTTCTTCTCTTCACCCAGCCATATCACTACCAGTTGCTTGTCTGCACAGACCTCTAGATGTCTATGTTTAACTAATGGATAGCTCCACCCTCAGAACTTCTGACAAAATTTGTTACAGCACAAAAAAAAATCACCAGAATTCATTCTACTTTCAAACTCTTAGACAAAATAAGCCTTGTTTCATTGCTTAGTAATCAGTAAGAAAAGTAAATAAAACAAAAGAATTATACTAAGAAGTCAGGTTACTGCTATGAACTGCTATATTTTTAGGCTTTTTTGAAAATTGTTTTGGGAAAGAATGTGCAGCTTCAAGCTAGAGAAACTCTAAAATGTTGTAATCAGAGCTTAATTGTACACCTGCAATCATTTTAGAGAACTAGAATACTGAGAATGTAGACAGTGGAGACTTGGCTAATAAAATTTTAGAGCATAACAGAACTCTGTTCAGAACTGAATTACAGTCAATTTTTTGTTATGTTTTAAGCAAAGAAATTAGCTGAATTCTATCTCTGTACTGAGAACTGGAATTATGCTAAACAAGAATAATGAACACATTTACTTGGTAAATAACATTTCAAGGTAGTGAAGCATTGAGCCCCTGGATGATTATTTTGTAGTATAAAATTATTCAGATCTATAATGTGGGGTGGGAGTAAGAATTGCAAGAGAATACAAAGTTTCATAGAAAAAAAAAGTGTGAGCAAGTTACAAGTAAAGGGGGTAACACAAAGAAGCTAAGATTGTTGAGGAGAAAAGCAAGTAAAGTTTTAGTAAAGGAAAACTTCCAAGTATATCCTTAAAAAAATACTCAAGGTATTAGGTGTAGGATAACATTCCCATTAAAGTTTCCAATTTATAAAAATAGAAAAGCATATAAAGAAAGACAACTTACACCAAGAATGATTCCAAAGACAGCCAGTGTTCAAAAACAACTATCAAAGAAGTATTCCCTCAGGGTTAGGCTTAATGGCACACAAGCCAATGTGGATGTTGTCAAAGGGGCAGCAAATGTTATCAATATCATGCAGGTATTACTGGTCTTACATCCATGAGGATGTCATGGTATAGCATTCGTGTGGGCAGCATAGAGATTTTAGAGAGCAGATGAGATAAAGCAGATGTGATGTATGATCAGATCCTTTGTACAGAAATCCCGAAAGGACGTTTTTTTAAAGATCTGAAAGTGAAGCACAAATTTTAGTGGAGACTCCAGGTTGTTGAAGATGCAAAGAAACCTGCGTAGTAAGAGATTTCTGACCCAGGGTAGCCACACAGTCAGACCTGTCTGCTGCTGCTTATCTGGACCAGTAATCTCAAAGTCTCGAAGAAACACATAGATGTTAATATTAATTTCATGATGCTTGGCCTATGGTTTTCGGATATTGCTAGCTATATCTTTCTTCTTAATTCAACCCATTTCCATTAATGTTTCCTGCCATGTGGCCCATGGCTCACCTGTGTTGATTCTTGGGTACCTGGATCGTGTCCCTTTTGACTCTTCCCTCCTTCCTCATCTATGTTTCCATTTCCCCACCTACTTCTAAAATACCTGCCAATGGCTAAAACAGTACCTTTACTTCACAGCATACAGAAAGACATTCCCACATCAAGCCTGAAGTAAAAAATTGAAGCTGACCTAAGGGAGAAGGTATGAAAAACAATACTTCACAGAATCAAAAATAACCTAAATTGAGAAAACCTTGCCAAACACACAAATGAACATGCAAAAAGAAGAAAAATGTAAAAGAGAGTATTAATTAGTCATAATAAAAATCCAGAGCCAGATATCTGGGTATATGCTGAAAGATCTGAGGAATTAACTGCTAGAGAGACTAATTTGTGCTACAGAAAAAAAAAATGCTCAAATTAATAAAATTAGAGGTTCTAAAATATCCAATGAAATATAGAGAATACTGACATTCTTTAAATAGTTTATTTTCAAAATACATGGAAATTCTTGAAGCAATAGATAAATTTATACATACATGTGTTCTACCAAAATCAAACTGAGAGAATATAAACAACTATAAATAGATGGATTGCCCAGTATGACATGCATTGGGGCAAGAGTGGCATAAATGTTATGATTGTAACCAACCACTTTATTGCTTAATTTAAGTCTACTCCACAAGATAGAACGCCCAGCTTGGCAAGAATTGTCGGCTTGGTAGGTTCTATCCAGGCACTAGGGGTAATCCTACCATTGATTCTCTTTATACTCACAGATTGGCACAGCTCTCAATTCTCATCAGAGAAGTTTTTTCAACTGGCCAGAGTTCAAATAAAGAGAGTGTGACACTGAGGTCAGAAATTGGCCATCGTTATTAGAACTGCTCCTTTCAAGACTGAGAAACTATTAAAGAAGAGTGAGCCAGAGCTTGAAGAAGATTGCTTCAATGGAGAGGACATGGCAGGGTTGTTGCCCAAAGATTCTCACAGTGATTTGTTATACTGTGATGAAGTCATGCATAGGATAAAGCATATCAAAGCTCTTAGATAGATCAAAACTCTCTTTTGGACATCTATATCTAGAATTCTAAGCCAGTATACCATAAAAATTACCTGCATATTCATTTTTTTTGCTGTGATATTTGCAACAGCTAAGAAGTTGAACCAGTTTGATGTACAATTACAGATTAATGGATAAAGAAAATTTACATCAATCACAGTGAAATTTTATTTAGTCACAAACAAAAATGAAATACAGACATTTGAAGGAAAATGATCTCAAGAATAATTATATTAATGGAAATAAACCAGAGTCAGAAAAAGAAATATTATGTTTTTGCCTAATAGAACCCAGATTTGTGTGTGTGTATGTGTGTGTGTGTGTGCAATCTGGAAATTATAATTTTAGTCAATTTGATAATTAATTAATAAATATCACTATAAGTTTATCTTGACATTTGGCATGCACCCACATCTCCATATGCTAAACTTACTTTCCAAATCAAGATAATAACAAGGCTAGAATTCCATCCAACATTGCATATCTAGCCATGTATAACTGAAACACATTCTAGAGTAGATAGAAAAGTCCTTGAATGAAAGTCACTCTTTTAATGTCCTGTATTTTAAATATGATAATGACTTTGATTGATGTTATATAATATAATGAAGGAATATGAGAAAAACACATGGGTATCTTCTTAACACATGCCTATATAAGAAACACATACTCTTAATAAAATATAAAGTAAATATTAATGACAGCTAGGATGCTTGTTTCTGAAACTGGTCATGTGGCATTGATGGTATTTATACCATTCTTCTGTTAGTCATTCTGTTTTTCTTCCACTCCTAGGGATCACTTTAGCAGATCTTGGTTCTTTGCCTGGAAATAACCTAGCCATACCTTCATTTCAGAAAATTCTAGCACATTGTATTGGGTTGTTGAAATTTCTCTTAGATTTTAATTACAGGCATGGTGATAGGCAACCTACTCTTAAGAGTTCCTTTGCACACTAGACTTTCATAATTCCATGGTGAAGTAGAAATCCAATTTACCCTGGGAAACCTGGAAAATCAACCCTGATATCACTGTAACTTTTTACTAAGCCTGTAGATTTTATAGCATGTAGAGTCCAATGTAGCAGTGACTGAGGGAAGACTTGGCTTCTATATCATTGGAATGATTATTGTGCTTCCTGGATGTACACAGTGTATATATAGGATACAGTTTCAGAGTATATACCTTTTTCATCCCTTCAAGCTCTTACCACTCACATGGGACTATAACTTTGTTTAAATACCCACTCTATCATCTTAACAAGCAAATGACTCAGATTGTAAAAACATGATAAAACCAATTAGTTCTATGAGCATATACCAATCATCTCACTTGTTTGGCTGCTAAGTTCCTTGGTCAAAAGCAATCTTGTGTACAATAACATGCTGTAAAATATACTGATAGTTCATGGGTAGTGGTTTTGGCAGAAGTGCTATATGTTAGAAAGGTAAACCATACCAGAACAACCGTTAATTCAAATAAAGACAAAGCCTTGCCCCTGATATTACACCAGTGTAATCAGCATGCCACCTGGTCACTGGCTTGTCACACTGAGGAATAGTGTCATGCTGGACACTTAGTGTTAGTCTCTGTTGATGGCAGATTGAGCATTTACAGTACCTATAGCCAGGTCAGTCAGCCTTGGTGAATTGTATCTATGTTGCTAAATCCATGCATAACCATTATCCTTGCCATTATAGTCATTTTGTTCATAGGTCTATTGGGCATTAGAGGTATGGCTGAGAAAAGAGATTGAATTGTTTACTTAATGAGATATCTACTTACTTATTTTATCTTTTCTGAGGTCACCTTATAAAGAGAATTTTCTAAGAACACAAATGACTTCATATCATTAGCCCCTTTGAAGAGGCTGTTGATTAAAAATCTAACCAAATATTTCTCAATCATGTTCTTTCTAAGTCCTTGGCCACTAAGCCAGAACATTGACCACAGCCAGAGAATCTTTGTATAAATACATATCTGGCTCTTTTTTCTTCTGAAGAGAAATATGCACCAGGTATCTTACCAAAGTTGGCAAACCTCAAAGATTTACCCTTATGTACTATTGGTTTTGTTTTGATTATTGTTGGTTTCTTTATCTTTTTTTTTCCTTTTTTTTAAACTATGGTTTTTCTGTATAGCCTTGGCCACCATAGAACTTGTTCTGTAGACCAGGCTAGCCTCAAACTCAGGGATCTGCTTTCCTCTGCCTCCTGTGGCTGGAATTAAAGGCCTGCACAACCAACACCTGTTGTAGAATATTTATACACTATATGAAGATATATTGCTATGACTGGTGTAATAAAATGCTGAAACACCAATAGCTAGGCAGGAGGTATAGGCAGGATGTTCAAGGAAAAAATGAAAGCAGAGGACTGAAGTACATAGAGATGCCAAAGAGATAGGGAGCGAGTTGGACATACAAAATGAAAGAAAGCTTAAAAGTCATATGGTAAAACATAGAAACAGGTTACTTTAAGCTATAAGAGCTAGTTAAGAACAAGCCTAAGCTATAGGCTGAGCTTTCATAATTAATAAATCTTGCTGTTATTCCTTGGGAGCTGGCTGGTGAGATATGAAAAGACATGTTACAACCACTCACCTTCAAAGACTTTTCACAGTCTTTCATATGTGCCACAGAAAGGAATTGTAATGCTAGTTACATACTTATGAATGGTATTTTCATAGTAAGCAGAAACACAGTCTTACAAACCAGACTGTAGGGCTTTTTTTTCTTCTATTAACTACAAGACAAATTCCAGAAGGCCATGGGTATATTGGAAAAGAAGTAATCATAGGGATTGGGGTCTTTTTTTCTATAATTCATGGTGTTAGGTCATTTATATGCATAATCAAATATACACTTTTGTTTTATTTTGGGCTTCATGATTTGTGTTCACCAGTGAACCTTATGGCTTAATGGATCACTCAGCTCCTGATGGACAGTTCAGACCACATAGTAACTTGAGGGAACATTATAAAATTTTTTGGATTCACTAAGTCTCAGTAGAATGCCGGAAGCTATCTCTCAAAGAAAGAATAATTGAATGTGACATTGAGGCCTTGCTCCAAAGTCCCAAGGGACTCCTTTGTAATTAATCTATGGGCACTTGGCATTTTTATATACATATATATGACATAAAGTAGACCTATATAACTCAGCTATTATATACACTAGCATGTTCCCCAAGAACTTCATATCCCCCTCTAGAGATACTTGCTTAGCTTTGTTCATTGTTTCTGCATTCATAACTGCTAAGAAATTAAAACAACCTAAATGTCCTTCAACAAATAAATAATGAAAATATACATATACACAATAAAAGTCTATTGCACAGTAAAAAGATATGTAATTTGTTAGTAAATGGTTACAACTAGAAATATTTTACAGAACAAGGTAACCCAGGAATTCAGCATACTAATTTGTGAATAACCATTTGTTTCTCACATCTATGAGCTAGTTGGAACCTAAGTCTACTTATAGATCTAGAGTTAATATAAATGATGAGAGTTGAGTCCTAAGGGACATTAGCATTATCTTGCTTAGTGTTTACTTTAGGAAAGATCATTGGTAGTTCCATATGCAATGCAGGATTAACTTTCTATGATGAGGATGGATAGACTAATATTATAAGTAATAGAAATGCATCCACCACTAAGAATGGAGAGAGTATGTCTTAGAGCAAAGTACACATATCAAGATAAGAAATTTCACTGTCTTTAGCCTCATTAGGTCCTCCAACATATTCTTCACCCCCATCATAGGATCCTACTCTTTTTCAGTCACTGCCCTTATTTTGACTGAAGACACCCTTTGAAAGAGAAACTTTACTGTGAGACATCCAATTTTAAGATGAACGACTCTATCTGTTTTCTTTAGAAACTTTACCCCTGTGACTAAAGGAGTGGTCATTCTATCTCAAGGCACCTTAGAATTTCCTATAATGTTTACGTGTATCTGGTGCTAAAATCATTTTCCTATGTTGCTTTATCTAGAGTTCTAGGCAACAAACCAATATATCCCATAGCTTTAAATAATAATCAATTGCTATGTGACAAGTACCATGAAAAAAAATCTTGCCTCTCATAAATGATCATCCAGCGATATCAGATGCATTCATCTTATGTAAAAGCAGTATACTTCATGGATCATTAGTGCTCTCCATATTTTCAGAAGAGCCTTTAACAAGTATAAGTGTAGTTGAATTAAAGAGGCTGCTCCAGAAACAACCAAGTCTACTGGAGGAATTCAGTCTTGTTGTATTTGATTGCTGGCCTGGACTTTCCGGTCTAGACCAGAGGTTTGACCAGCATTCTGGCAATCCAGGAGAAACACTCACAAACCTACAGAGACACACGGACACTTTAATTCTAGGGCCAGGCATATAACTTGCTAACTCTTTGTCTTTAAATTAACCCATGATTCTTATCCTATTTGGCCATGCGGCTCGGTACCTTTTTCTTCAAGCAGCATTTCTTAGAGCTACAATCTCCTTGTCGTGTCTCTGTTGTATCTCTGTGGCACCTATCTCTGGTGTCTCTGTTCTCCTCTCAGATGTTCCCAGAGTTTTCTTAGTCTAGTAGCCTCACCCATACTTCTTGTCTTCCTTCTGGCCAATCAGCTTTTTATTAAACCAGTTAAGAGGGACAAATATTTACAAGATTCCTTAATCCCACTACACATCCTTAAAGTTCTCTTTCTTTAAAACAAGTCCTCATGCCAAAATTTGTTTTAGAAAGAAATCTCTGGAGCACCAGAACTAATAGGACATATATAAATATATTTACAAGGAATTTACTCATTTGGATTATACAATAGGAGGTAGATAATCTAAAAAGGTCATTAGTACACTGAAGAGACAGAGAGCCAAGTAACTGCTTGGTTCAAAAACCTGGCTGTGCTCACATAGTAACAATCCAATGTTGAAAGCCTGGAATTTCCCTGAAAGGTTGTTGGTAAATGAGTATGCCTTGAAAGTCCAAAAACTAGGAGTTTGAGGTCAGCAGAGTTCTTAGCAGAGATAGATGCTCACTTAAGAAGATAAATGTATATACTGCTTTTATCCTACTTGGGCATTTCTGTATCTGTTATTGCTTCAGTCTCTGGAGTAGCTGGATTGTAGCTTACTTTGACTAATTATTTGTTCATGTAGTCTGGGGCAAGATACTTGTTGTTTCTTGGTTTCATTTTATTGAATATTGGAATATTTAAATATGCCTCAATCATTGAGTTCATGTGACTGCATTGTTTATAAAGCTTATTGAAAGTAGTATACATGAATATATATACATATATTTGAGTTATTATTAAAATTTTGTAAGCCAAGTCTCAGAATATACAGTATATACAGTAGTTTTTACTGTTTTAAAAATTACTCTAATGCAATGTAATCTTAATTGCCAAGAAATGTCTTTATTTCTCAAACTTAAATAATTTTAGCTACAATCCAGGCATTTTCTCTGTTTCTCTGTCTTTGAAGATATTATGGCATGCAGACAACTGGTTTCTGAGATCATTATCACAGGTAAGTTCGAACATTTGTTAAAAAAAATGTGCTTTTCTCCAGACAGTTGAACCAAGATGAAACTAAAATTTTAAATAATGTTTGTAAAAATAAATATTGAAATATCTTTTGAGACAATAATGAGGTGGATGAGCTAATAAGAAATTTTTTGCCCCATAACTTGTATAATATGGCTTTAATCTTATTTTCAGTTTTTCCAATGATTCTATAAAACTATAGTTATTCCTTCCCATGCCAGGATATTTTTATAGGTAAAGTATTTTATTTAATTTCACTTTTGTATGGATATTTATATAAATGACTGAATACAAGGTTATGTGAGCAGAAGGGTCATTAATGATAATCAGGAAGACTAAATATTTTATCTATGTCAGGGATATGAAGGAATTTTTACAGTAAGAGTGACAATATGATAATCACCAGAATGAGGTTTCTATTTTTCTTTTTTCCCTTCTTGAGCTCTTTCTCTCTTCTCATGTCTGTGTTGTTATGCAAAAATTACATTTCTATTAGGGAATGTTCTTACTCAACTCAATCTTCTTTATTGAAAAGAATATATATTGTAAAGAATTCAGATCATTCTTTGCTCCTTCAGAGAAACCATGTTCAATTATCAGCACTAACATGGCAATTCACAGCCATCCATATCTTTAGTTCCAGGGATCCTATGTCTTCTTCTGGTGTCCACAGGTACTGACATGTATGTGATACACAGATATACATGCAGTAAGACACTCATTAATATAAAATAAAAATAAATTTTAAAAAGGAATGTCTCACACAAGTAATGCAGACAGATGGTGGTAAGACACAATGATATCCAATCTCTTCAATTCCTGTAAAACCTGTGGGCATGTTCGCAGGCATAAGTCTCCAATGGCCAAGTTGGAAATTATACCAGTGAATATTGGAGACTTGGGGAGAAAATGAAAATATTGTGTATTCTTAATCAAATATTTCCAGGTGTATGCTTTGTTGAACTTGTAATAAGACTACTTTGTAGAAATTCAAATCTAATGAGTAAGTGTGAATGAAAGAACCATATTATTTACATTTATTTTATTTGAACATAAGCTCTTTTAGAACTGCCTTTTCCACCCAGACATGGTCATTGGCTTAGTAAACAACAAAGGAAACTATTAGGTAAAGAACTACAGCAATGTTTTCTAAATATTCTAGATCCTACTATATAAGCCAAGTAGAATATAGACTATTTGAACCTTGTGTTTCTAAGACAGTTAAGCCTCCATTATATTAGTCATCACAAGTTGACACGGAACATAATGATCTAGTTCATTCTTATACAATAAGAGATAATAGCAAAAGTAAATTTTGCCAATGAAAGAACAAGAAACAAAGTTCTTGGAATGCCATAATAAACATCAGGATTATAGGTGCCAGTACATACATTTTCACTTCCATAGATTCAACAGCACCACTTATCACCCACCACAACCACTTTGACAGTAACAATCACTTGTTTTTATTTTATTTTATTTTATTTTTATTTTATGTGAATTGGTGTCTTGCCTGCATGCATAACTGTGTAAGGGTGTTAGATCTTGGAATTACAGACAGTTGTCAGCTGCCATATGGATGCTGGGAATCGAACTCAGATCCTCTGAAAGAACAGTCAGTGCTCTTATCCGCTGAGCCATCTCTCCGGCCTCACTTAGTTGTTTTTATATAAGGTCACAGTAAGAATATATTCAAACAATAACTTCAACACTCTTTCCAACCAGATTATTAACTCAGAAAAACTTACAAGCAGAAACCTAGACCTGCCGCCTACATATATGCTTCGTCACTGAACAGCCAGGTATGGAATGCCTCCCTGTTTGTTGTTCCTGCCCTTCTCCTGTCACACATTCAGTTCTGGAAAAGGTTTGTTTGGTTTTGTACTAGTAGAAATAGCTTTCACATCAAGGGCTACTATCACATACATTTCCCCCACTTTGTAAAAATGTATGCAAATCTTTTAACCTCTCCCTCCTGTCATAACTTTTGTTTATAAAGAAGCATGCTACCACTGCATTTCAGAAAACTTGTGGCCTGGAGGCTCCTTCAACATACCCTTTATTGCTCCTGCACTGATTCATTTAAAACAAGCCAGTTGAGAAAGACTATGAAGCCAGACAGCACATCCATTAGAAGAAAGATCTATTGAACATCCTGTCATGGAGACCTTGCTAGCCCCTTTGGGTGCTGGCACACCCTTTTTGTAATAAGAAATTGATTTGCCAAGCTATTTTCATTTTGTTCATCTGTTCCCTTGTATGATAAGATTTCTTTTTCTTTGTTTCAAACAAGGCAGAAATGAGAAGACCTACATATCACTTTCTTTAGCCACATGATGAAATGTCTCTTAGACACTATGGTAGACTCTGGTGACTTAGAGTGCTGGAAGCTACCTGATAACATTTTCCCCACAGCAAAGCACTCGTACTCAGTACTGCCTCAAGGAAGACTCAAGAAAGAACACTTCCATTTCGACCACATCTCCTCTATAAAAAGGTATAGGTATATACCAGGAAATGGTATAGATCAAAATTAAATCTCATTCCTCTGAGTCATGAGATCCTAGCTGATTTAATTAATACATGTGGGAACACTAAGGTAATCAGGCTCTAACACATCTCTCAATCAACCTCTAAATGCTTTGGCATGCTTCCAAATTCTTTGAGCTAATGCCCGACTTGGAAACCACATTATATCAATAGTCATGAAATGTCTCTGTTAACTCATGACTGTGCTCAAAGATCTTCAAAAGTTTGGTCTGACAACTTCCTTAGGTTTACTCTCCAGATGCAGAGCTCTCTGGGGGAAAGGATTTTCTTCTGACTTTTTCAAATATTCCTCTCCCCAGCTAAGTGACACATAGTTATGAGCACAGCTGTGTTCATTGTTGCTATACTGTTCTAGGCCAAAAGCTTTTTCCATCACATTGCCTGTCAAAAATATGCACAACCATTACTTTCTCACCCGGGTGCATCTTCCTCTGAAAGTGTTTTGTGTCTATCCTATTGAATACCTCTTACTCATAGCCCACCTTGTGTCTTTCTCTCTCTGCTGAACAGTTCTGATAATTCAGTTATTGATCCATTGTAGTCTCTATGTTGACTTCTAAATTTTTCTCTTCTTGTAGATCTATTCCCAGCGTCTTCTACAACATAGCATAATCTAGAATTGTGTGGCATAATATGTGTTATATAACAACCACATCATAAAACAAAAATTCTATAAAAGTTATCAAACTTCAGTTTTGAGACCAATGTCCCTCCTCAAAGAAGACTTTTATTTCTTTAGCATATGTTCCATCCCTCCTCAAATTCTCAGAACTCCATACCTGGTCCAGGTCTTTCTGTCTGCTTGGCAATCTGGTAAGTTACTACTTTAAACTTTCTTTTTGAGAGCCAGAAACTAATAGGAGAACATGGTGCATACTTTTCACTAACTAGCATCAGTTTCCTTGTCTACAAAAGGGAAAAAGTGAGCTGTGATTTCTCCTCTGTAGGTTAAAAATCTATGAAGAAATGTAGAACAACTGATGGCCTGTAGAAGACCACCCTTATAATAATATGAAACCCAATTAAGTAGTTTCTGAGATTTAGAAAGGAATAGGCATGATCTAGCTGAGCTACTAAATCATTGCTCAAGTATGTGATCTTACACTGAGTTTCCAGTGAATAAATAAAGCATTTGTGTATGTTTTTAATATTATAAACTTTACTTAAAAATAAACCTGTAGTAAATAAATATATTACAAATAAAAATTAACCAGACCCTGTCACACAACTCAGTGAACCATTAAAATCGGCATGCATAACAGAAGCTATAAAGCTTAGCATTAAAATTTATACCTTTAGTACCAAATTTATATTTTATGCACTTATCTATCACACACACATTCTCTCTCTCTCTCTCTCTCTCTCTCTCTCCCCCCAACAATCAGTCCTATGTCATTTTTCAGAGCTCATGTTATATATAGAAAGTGTCTCAGAGGACAGCGGAATGAAGGAAAAAGATGTGGTAGGTACCTTTCCTCTGGGACTCTGAAGAAGAAACTGTCTTAGGCCACAGTACCAACAAATCATCTAGCTAGTCATTGCAGACCATTTAGTGAGCATCATAGTGTTTAAGAATCCAAACTTTACATTTCTTTTTTTAATTTTGTTTATTTTGTATTTATCAAGAAAAACTGTAAAATGAATTTAAAATGCTGATAAGTTAACAATAACTATAAAGAAAATAAAAATCATAAACATGACTTATCAAGGACGATAATGCAAATAAGTTTGCTACACATAAAATTACTTTGTGTTCAGCTTTCCCTCTGAATTATTTTTTTTTCTATCCCTGTATATCCTTATTCAAGGTCCCTTCCCCCTCCTGCCACATCAGGTCATTTTTTCTTCTCCACAACTCCCCATCCCTTCCCTGGGCAGGCAGCAGACAGTCCCATGGTCCCACTGACCCAATACAAACTTTACATTTCTATAATAAAGAAATAGTCTCCTGTACTCAAATGTCTTACGGTGCAACTCTGTAAGCCAAAATAACCACGCAAGACAGCAACCAGAGAGAGATAGTGTGGAATTAAGTTCTGTAATGTAAGGACTGACTTGACTGTAATCCTTTTCTCCATCCAGGGAATGGCCTTGGACATTTACAAAATCTTTTACGCTTAAACTGAATTATGATTTTTATCTTCTTGCTGTATTGAGAATATCAAATGAAAGACACAAAAACCAGTTCTAGCAGAGCAGTCCAAGAACTTAATACATGTTGATTTATTTTTTGCTATCTCATCATTAGTATTACTATAGCTATGTATGCTGTAAATAGCAACCAGTAAGATGAATTCTAAGCAGGGCTTCCTAAGAGAGACCAAATCATTTTGAACTTCAGGACATTGGCAGACATCTTGGAGACTGGAAAGACATGCAAGGCTGAGAAAATGAGAACAAAATCATAAGGAGTTTGGATAGTTATGACCACCTAAAGAATGTACATAGAACATCTCCCAATGGCTGACAGTGTATATGGACCACATTGTAGACCCTGTCAAGGAGCTCTTGGGCAGTATATTTAGCTCAAACTGTGCCTCGTCATACCATGGATGAAATCCATAAGCATATGACACATTCTGAGAGCCTTGGCCTACATGTTGGAATCCAACTAAAAATACTGACAAAGTGAGAACTTTGTCTTTTCTTTTAAATATTTACAAATAATTGTTTCATAATCCTGATGACTCTGTAGAATGTATATATCTGGTAACATTGGCAATATATAAGAGTTATTGGGAAAAATCTCACTTGTCTTTTTCAAAGTGACCTTCTCTGGAAGGCTTGCTACATTAGTATTGCAACTGGTTATATTAATCTTTAAAGAAAAAAATACTAATGGAATAATTAATTTTGGATTCCACAAATTTCTGGTAATAAGCATTACTAATGCTTCATTTTGGGGCCACTGGATAACTAATTTAAACTTTTTTCTCATTATGTAGTCAATTTAGTTAATTTGAGGAGGCCACATTAGTTTCTCTCCTTCTTACTTTTATTAGCTTTTGGCCCTCCTCCAACTCGTCTTAATCAAAATGCTTATTATTTGTGTCTTGCCATTAAGGATAATCTAGTTATTCTATAGATAGAAAATTGCATGTTAGGGAAAAAATGGAATCATTTAGTTGCTACCACACAATTCTTCTGCTTCTTCTGAGTAAAAGCAGAAATATTTGCAATTCAAAAGCATGGAGTCATTCCAGGACAAGGGCTAATGGCCGTTAAAGGAAATATTCTCTGACAACTGCACTGTGCAAATTAAAGTCTTTTACTCTGAATTTGAACAGTCTTATATATATTTATCCTACTGCTACTGCAGAAGAGAAACGTGATTTTTGTAAACAATTAAATTTAATTTTTTTCTCAAATATTTATTGGATACCCACTACTTGGTATTGGATATGCCAGGCTACATTCTTTGAATATTGCCAGAAATGAAGACACGCATGTTCTCACAAGGCTTATGCTCCAAGAGGAAGTCAGAAATCAAAGTTTGCTCTCATAACATGTCACATCATGCAAAGGGCAGGGTCCTAAAGATGGTTGGAACAAAGCTTTGTGAAAAGGGGGCATGAATGCAGAAGGGTCCTATTTTATATGATGTGGTCAGGGAAAACATGAGAGATAAAGTGAACATTTGACCAGAGAGAATATATAATGCAGATATATAGT
This sequence comes from Sigmodon hispidus, assembly GCA_004025045.1. NCBI lineage: Eukaryota > Metazoa > Chordata > Mammalia > Rodentia > Cricetidae > Sigmodon > Sigmodon hispidus. The sequence goes on along the minus strand of PVIH01018311.1, from coordinate 2,286 downwards.
CTCTGATGCTCCATGCTCACTCATACCCATAAATCAACAGCTTGGGTGAGAAGATTTAGCAGGGCTTCTCACTCATCAAAATTCCCTAAACTTGTATTGCTACTCAGAACATGGGTCTCTGTCTTTCAAATGTTAATAAATGGTTGCCTGCTTAATATTGACTGGAAGGAGAGACTGTAAATCTGAGAGGTTGTCACTCTGTCATACATCATGCATATTACAGAAATTAGCAGGCTCCCACTGCCCAGAAGGCTGAACAAAAGTGGGATTTATACTCTTTCCTCCCTGATCTTTCACACATGAATCAAATGATATATTCCCAAAGAAGAATTAGAAACCGACACACTCTATGCCAGCATGTAGATAAGGTTGGGACCTGTGTACATCAGTGTTGTACTCCGATCTCATGTGTCGCTGCCATATGGAGATTAATCTGGCTCAGACCCTGCTGATAGTTAGAATTAATAATCATCCTTACACAATGCCAGCCGGTCACCACAGAAACGTGTTCCCGAATGGGGCTGGAGTCATCAAGCACAACCCAGCCATCACCTGCTCCTATTCCCCCCTTTGTTAACCTTAAAATTAAACACAGTCACAAACCACTTATGGGGAAAACAGCTTTCTACCGCCTTAGGAATCCTGGAAGCAGCTTTCACAGCAGCGTCCCAGTACCAAACTCGAGGCCCTATTCTTCTTTTCAATACTATTGAGAGCCTTTTAAAACGGAAAAAGTTCAAAGAAGTGCTATTTGTGGATTTTTCAGCTCACAGAAAATTTGAATTTGCTAACTAGTAAAAACAGGAAAAGAAGCCCTATAAAAGAAGGAAATAATGAAAACTGACTACTTGATCCAGTCAGAATACAGGGCATTTTAAAAGACACAGCAGAACACAGCAGTGATTTACAGTATAGCACAAATTAAAAGTGAGCAGTGAACATCTACTCTGAACTAGGTCTGGCATTTTCTGTTTTTGTGACACAGAGAAAATTTTCTACCCTCTCTGTGCTTTCATTGTCTCAATTGCAAAATGAGATTAATGGTAATACCTTGGTCTGGAGAGATGGCTAAGCCTTTAAAAGATAGGCTTCTAAGCATAGAAACAAAGGCAATGCCTTATTAAGAGGCTCTTACCTCATACTTTGTGAGCATAGCTTCTGTTGACCATGTGTAGGTTCCTAAGGTTTACTTTACACTCTCAGCTCTTTAATAAGAAATATGTTTTCCAGCATTTGATACATAAAGCCACCTAACTAGCAAGTGTTTTAATCATTATAGATCATAATAGAAATTTTCTTAGAATGCTGAGCTTTAGAAAGGTCTTTTCATTGGTAAAATTAGTGGGTTTTATTAACCAATAGAATAGTAATGGACTGTCATTGACTAAAATGAATGCTAATGTATTTTAAGACATTTTCCAACATTCTATGGGTATCCTAGAATGCTCTAAATGTCAGAAATGATGTCTGAGCTGAATTTGTACATAGCTTTGCATCCAATAGATGGCTGTGAAGATTTCACATTCTGCCTATGACTAGAGGCTGAGCAGCTCCTATTCTATGATATTGTGCTGTGTGCTCTTGGAGCCTAAAACAAGTCCTGGTCAGATTTCCCAAAACTACGATGACTTCACCAAACAGGTTATGCCTATTATTCTGTACCTGCAGTCTCACAAATGCCTATGTTTCCATTATCGGTTTAAGATGACATAAGAATTTGGGCATATTTTGGGCATATTTCCATCATGATTATTTACCTTTTAAACTTCTGGCATTTGAAAATGTAACCTTCACTTTTAATGCAGGTTTCCATTTCTGGATATGGCTATTTTAGTTTTTACTGCAGGAATCTGAAACCAATATGATTCCCCTCAATGGTGAGCAATTTTTCACTGGCCATCTGCATATATGCATATCCTGCACACATAAGCACTACTTGCCACCTTTGTTCTGGAATGACTTTTTAAGAAAGATTGTAAGGGCTGGAAAGACGGTTGAAGGCTAGGCTCACAACCAAAAATTTAAGAATGACTGTGCATACATCTATGTATGCAATGATAATTAGGGAGAACATGGAGGGTTGTATGTGTAGCGGGAAATCAGGAACTGTATATGTGAACGATCGCGTCATAGGAATGGAGACGAGCTGGGCGTAGTTAACTAAAAAAGATTCCAAAAGTAGACCTTCGAGAGAAAAGACCAAGACAAAAAGTCGTCATTCTCTCACGAGAGTTCCCCGACTGAGTACACAGTTCGCTCCAGCTGCCCGGGAGTTCGGACGTACGG